>JAODAL010002609.1:0-191990 GCA_025379985.1 Phyllomedusa bahiana
ACCAGCAGCAGTGTAATATGTATGCCTGTGTGCTATGGAGGAGGAGGTAAGCTCTGTCACACTATGTCCTCGTTGTGCTGTGCCTGCTGTACTGTATGTAGTGAGAAACTCCGATCACCCTGTACAAGCAGCTATGCCCTCAGCTCCCCCTGCAGAATTGGTATCTCTCACAGATAAGAATCTCCTGAGTTACAAAGTGAAAGTAAAACCTGTCCCCTTGTAATACTGAGGTACATCCTCTGAATTGCTAATGACATGTATTTAAGTCTTATAATTTCATCTACTATCAATTTTTCTGTGTTTATGTGGAGGTGATAGGTACTCTATAAGTCGGTCACACAATCCAGATAACTTTCAAGCATTTGGCTGACAGCTACCTCCTCTGATTCCACCAGACCTCTGTTCTCTGAATTTAGATAAGTGTCCATGTATTCTGAATAGGAAGCCGCTGAAAACCTTTGCTAGATACTTATCTTCTTTTTGAACAAAAGGACTGGACTTAATAAAATCCAACTCCCAGGCTTCAACCCTTTTAGATAACTTAGTAAGTGCATCTGCAGCATCTAAGAGATTCAGAAATGGTGTTGTGCACTCTACTGCTGTCCAGTCAGACAAGACTGCAGGATGCCAACCAGTTGTCATGACAACCAGGGACCTAATGAAGGCCTCCATAGCTGCCATTCTACTACTTAGTATAACTGCTGGTAGCAGTTGTTCCAGCCCAGGTTTTTACCAGAGTGGCCAAAGAGCTGGATGGGATGGCTACTCGTATGTTTTAGGTCCAGGCCTAGTTTTGCTGGCTATGTAAGCCTGGTAGGTCAGGTGAGCTGTGTGGTCTTTTTGTTACCTCAGTTATGGCCATTTTCCCTCAGAATCGCCGTTTCTGAATCATTTTGCCGCCTAGCTCCTTCACTTCCTCTCCACTGAAATACCCACACTCATCATGGGTGATTTCAACATTCCCATTGACAACCCTCTGTCTACTTCTGCCTCTCGGTTTCTTTCACTAACATCATCCTTTGGCCTCTTGCAATTTACAGATTCTCCCACCCACAAGGATGGACACGCTCTTGATCTGGTTTTCTGCAGTCACTCATCAATTTCTAACCACACTAATTGTCTTTATGCTCTCTCTGATCACAACCTTATCTCCTTCACTATTACCAATTCTCAGCATTCTCTGGACACACCTGCCCATCACCCATCCAGAAACATTCGCTCCTTGAACACTCAGGAACTCATAGAGTCCCCACTGCACCCAATCTCCTCCGACTCCTGTCCTTACCTGGCTGTCAAGCAATACAATGAAACTCTCTCAAACACCCTGGACATGTTGGCACCACTCAGACATCGCACCACCAGAGTCAGACACCCGCAGCCATGGCACACGCCTCATACTTGCTTTCTGCAGCGCTGTTCCAGGTCTGCTGAGAGACAGTGGAGAAAGTCAAAGCTACCTGCAGATTTTCTCCACTACAAATTCATGCTCAGCACTTACCACACTGCCCTTCACTGCGCCAAACAAAAATATTTCACCTCCCTCATCTCCACATTACACAACAACCCAAAACGCCTGTTTGACACCTTCCACTCCCTCCTCAGCCCAAAAGCTTAGGCCCCAGTCACTGACCACACGTGCGGCGCCAATTCTCTGGAACATGCTACCACGGACGATCAGGCACATTCACAACTCTCAGAGTTTTAAGAGGGCCCTGAGAAAACATCTTCTCAGCTTGGCCCACCAAGATCCCTAACTGCCATCACACACATTTGTCACTCCCTACACTAGGTCACTCACAGGCACTTATCTGTATATAGATGTACTGTCAGGGTGGCAGAGTCACCCAATTTTTATGTAAACCACCTCCTATTTATGTAACATGGCTGGACCATTGTAAACTGAGCACTTCTAAACCCTTTGTCTCACCCATACACCATAATAGATTGTAAGCTCTCGCGAGCAGGGTCCTCATACCTCGTGTCTCATTTGTAAGTCCTCTAAATTGTAAAGTGCTGCGGAATATGTTGGCGCTATATAAATAAAAATTATTATTATTATTATTACCTGAAGTTTGGAGCAACAGTGGAGCTGGTGAGAGGTCTCTAACCTCTCAAGCTTGAGGAAAGATGTGAGTACTTGGTTTGTAATGCTGTGCAGCAGGTCTCGACCACTGGTCGAGAGGGTCTTTACAGGTACCGTTAGTGGCCAGGCGGCCTAGGATTTTTGTTGTTTGTATTTTTTGTTTGTGTTAGTTATACAACACGGACTGTGTCATTGTGATGTTGACTGGCTGAAGTCAAGGTACGTTTGTTTTTTTTTTATTGCTAAAAAAACTCGAACTGTGTTTATCCATACTACCAGTGAGCTGATCCCAACAATATATGAATACATACATACATTAAAAGTTCAAAACACACCCTTTCACTATTTTATGAATAACATAATAAAAAAAATAAAGAAGTTAAACATAATTGGTATCACCGAGTCTGTAAAAGTCCGATCTATTAAAAACTAACATTTTTCTTGTCTGGAAAACACTATAGAAAAATACAAAAAATGGTAAAATTATGTTTTTTTATCACAGTTGCCGAAAAACTGGAATAAAAAGTGATTAAAAAGTCACATGTATTCTAAAAGGTACATGTTTTCTTGCATATAATAGGCCCTTGAACAACTGTGTAGACAAAAAAAATAAAAAAGTTTTGGCTCCTGAAAGGCGAGGAGGAAAAAAAATACAATGCAACGTGAACAAGAATGCCTGCGGCGGGAAAAGGTTTATGCAGTCGTGCCCTATTTTTAGTTGGAAGACCCATGGCAAAATAAAGAAAAAACACATGACAGATTACTTCTTAAGAATCCTGTCAAAATGTATCACATTACAGAGCTCACAAAACAAATTCTAAAATATTTTTCAGAAAGGAAATGGTAAATAGAACATGAGAAGGTGTAAGTCAGGTAAATCCTGGTCTGAAACATGATACAAGCAACTGAATCAGCAAATGTGAACAAAGTCAAGAAAACCTTGGAACCTCAAACAGGCTATAAATCAAGAACAATAGAAGTTTACAGGAGACACTCTTTGAACTGGTAATGGCAGGCTTGTTCAGAGCTAATGAGTCCTGGCCCTGTGGTAACCAATTAAAGTACTGTACAATGATAATGCAGCAAATAGCTAAACCCATAGTTTATTGTATTGATGGAGTGATAAACAGCTCCTTCTTAAATTCAAGTAATTCAGAGCGATATTGAGAAAGGATTGCGTGTGTAATTTTAGATTTCCACTATAAATGTATCATAGGCTTCAATGTAGCTCTTCAGAAAACTTACCAGAGTGTCAGCCCTTGTCGACTCCTGGCTGCACCCAGGTTGTGTCATCATCATTGTCTTTTGTTCAGGGCAATGTCCTGTACCTCAGCAATCAAGTATGTTGGGTCATATAGGGCTTGGTTCACATCTGTGTCAGAACGTTCGGAACCTCCGCCGCAGAGGTGAGATAAGAAGCCATGGGATTTGTTTCATGGCACCCAACAGACCTTATTAACCACAATGGGTCCATAGGGTTTCTGCTGTGGTGTCTGTTGTTGAGACAGAAAAAAAAGCGCGGCGCTATTCTTCCCGATGGAACGTGACATAGGTTTCCAACGGAATCTCCGATATATGTGAACCAGGCCTAAGCTGTAATGTTGTTTCTGTTCTTGATTATTTGGAGATAATGAGCGACATGTATGAATGGGGCTGCGCCAGTTTTCTGGTGTACTTTGAGCCAAAAAGGATGAACAGGTGCACTCCAAACTTTGGCGCGATAACTGCCTTTGTAAAACACCAATGACACTTTTTAGTGCGCCAAAGATTTGGGGCGTTCTGGGGGAGTGTCACATCACATTCATAGAAGTAGACACATTTATGATCCTTTGACACCAAATCTAGGTGCAGAACAGTTAGAACAGCCAGACCAGGTTAAAGGTGGTGCCTGAGCCAGACTTGTCGTTTTAGTCCTAGAAGAACAGGTTCATACATTCTGGTGCATTCTACACTGCCTTAAAGCGACTTAGAACTGGCCTGTCAGCACCAACGTTCATGCATGTAACCCAAAATGACCACTTTTCGACACCATTTTCATCAGTAACGCCTGGCACATCTTCTGTGTCAAACACTTTTTGTTATGCGACAGAGTCTACCCACTAAGTTAACTCTGGACTATAGCTGCAGCATGATAGTAAAAGATATAAGAAACATACTACATAAAGTCGCCATGGAGCCCTAGGCTAGTCAGTGAGAGTATGTTAAGTAAATAGTGTTAAAGGAGTCTTGCCAAAGTGAATACGGCTAATAGTAAATTGGGCGCATTGTACTTGAAAGGGTTTTCCCATCTGATACGTTATTTATGGCATAGCCATACGATATGCCACATGTGATAGGTGTGGCTGTAGTCTAGGAGACTTCTGAACACCTCTTTGTTCTCAACTGAGACTTTGTGTGGCCCCTACAATATATGAAAAAAACTTTGAGATTCTTAGTTCGCATGTTTTTGGCCAAAAAATGCTCAAGCCACCCCCGGCTTACAACGGGATATCAGGCGAGTGGTCCTACTCTATCTTATCTCTCACTAGGGTCAAATTCAGACCTCTCACTGTGCCAAACGGCCTCCAAAATGCAGAGAGAAAAATAAAAAAAAGAAAAAACCTTACAAAGCATAGTGCATTGATATAACAGCCTGTGGAGGAATTTTTTGGCTTTTCTATGGCAGTTTCAAATCAAACCGTGTGAGTGTGCTCCGCTATACTCGTTCCTCCCATAGACATCAATGGGGGAGAGCTGTGAAGTGTGACCATCTCCCCGCGTGCCGGCCTCAGAAAGGGAATCTGCCCTTTTTTGTGCCAGTTGTGAAGGGCCATTGACTTGAATGGTGACGTGTAAAAACAATGGCAGTGTAGAGCAATTCTACACGTTCTCCATGTGTACCAGTATACTTGGGTCTACTGCACTTATTCCATGCTGGCCCTGCAGCTGTTCTTGGTTTGATTTGGTCCACAAAAATCAGGTGCTATTAAATCTGTCAACTATAGTGGCCAGAGTCTTGTGGAGACAATCCTGTCATGGACGAAATTCTAAGGCCTCGTTCACACGGCTTATTTGGGCGCGGATTGGAGCCGTACTGTGCGCCGTATTTGCGCTGCAGTACGGCTCCAATCCGTCTGAGTCATTACGGTAATCCACAGTTCTCATAGAGAGCTATGGATTACGTTTCCTCTCCCTGCTCGGCGAATCCGCTGGGCGGGGAGAAAGTGACATGCACATTATTTACGGCGCGTACGCGCCGTAGACAATGACGGTCTATGGGGCCGGCGAGCTGCCGGCCCCCCGCCCCCACTGCACGGCTGCCAGCGTAATTTCGGGGCGAAATCCGTCCCCGCAATTACGCCGGCAATAAGCCGTGTGAACCTAGCCTAAAGGTCACACACATAACTGATGTAGGACATTATGCATCATCCTGCTGGAAGTAACCCATGGTGACCTCTTCATCATCCACCACCTGACTGTATAACCTGGGGCTACCTGAGTGCAGTGGAAGAAGCCAAGAACATTCAAGAAACTGCGAGCCAATATCTGTAAAACTAGTAGCCGCAGTGGATCTGGACCTAAATATAGAGTCAGGTATAAGCATGCTTGGATGCAAATGGCGGCCATTTCCCACATGTGTGGTGACATCACTCTTGGTGATGGAGTATGGCATTGTCAAACTGGAGTGGCTGGGGCTCAACAGTGGAGCTAATCCTTTGGTCTCACCAGTGGAGTCGATTCTTCTTCACCACCGGTGAAACTGATTCTTGTGGCCTACCAGGGGGGTTAATTCTTGGTGCCCACCAGGGGTGTTCACTTCTTTGGGCACCACCAGTGGAGAGGAATCTTGGGCTCCACCACATTTGTTAATTCTCGGGGCCCACCAGTGCAGTTTATTCTTAGGATCCACCAGGGCATTTGATTCTTGGTGCCCACCATTGGAACGGGTTCTTGGTGCCCACCAGGGGAGCTGATTTTTGGTGTCCAGCTCTGGAGTTGATTCCTGGTGCTCACCAGGGGTGTTGATTCTTGGTGCCCACCAGGCGTGTGGACTCTTGGTGCCTACCAGGCGTGTGGATTCCTGTTGCCCATCAAGCGTGTACATTCCTGGTGTCCACCAGGGTTGTGGATTCCTGGTGTCCACCAGGGGTGTGGATTCCTGGTGCCCATCAGGGGAGTTGATTCTTGGGGCCCACCAGGGCTATTGATTCTTGGTGCCCACCAGGGTTGTTGATTCTTGGTGCCCACCAGGGATATTGATTCTTGGTGCCCACCAGGGGTGTTGATTCTTGGTGCCCACCAGGGGTGTTGATTCTTGGTGCCCACCAAGGGTGTTGATTCTTAGTGTCCACCAGGGGTGTTGAGTCTAGGTGCACACCAGGGTGTTTAATACTTGGGGACCACCAGGGGTGGTTAGTACTTGGGGTCCACCAGGGGTGGCGATTCTTGGTGCACACCAGGGGTGTTTAATACTTGGGGCCCACCAGGGGTGTTGATTCTTGGGGCCCACCAGAGGTGTTTAATACTTGGGGCCCACCAGGGGTGTTGACTCTTGGTGTCCAATTCTTGGGCTCAACAGTGGAGGTGGTTCTTGGTCCCCACCAGGGGTGTAGATTCTTGGTGCCCACCAAGGGTGTTGATTCTTGGTGCCCACCAGGGGTGTTGATTCTTGGTGCCCACCAAGGGTGTTGATTCTTGGTGCCCACCAGGGGTGTTGATTCTTGGTGCCCACCAAGGGTGTTGATTCTTGCTGCCCCCCCGGGGTCTTGATTCTTGGTGCTCCCCAGGGGGGTTTAATACTTGGGGCCCACCAGGGGTGTTGATTCTTGGTGCTCACCAGAGGTGTTTAATACTTGGGGCCCACCAGGGGTGTTGATTCCTGGTGCCCACCAGGGGTGTTGGTTCTGGGTGCCAACCAGGAGTGTTTAATACTTGGGGCCCACCAGGGGTGTTGATTCTTGGTGCCCACCAGGGGTGTTGATTCTTGGTGCCCACCAGGGGTGTTAATTCTTGGTGCCCACCAAGGGTGTTGATTCTTGGTGCCCACCAGGGGTGATGATTCTTGGTGCTCACCAGGGGTGTTTAATACTTGGTGCGCACCAGAGGTGTTTATTACTTGGGGCCCACCAGGGGTGTTGATTCCTGGTGCCCACCAGGGGTGTTGGTTCTGGGTGCCAACCAGGAGTGTTTAATACTTGGGGCCCACCAGGGGTGTTGTTTCTTGGTGCCCACCACGGGTGGTGATTCTTGGTGCCCACCAGGGGTGTTGATTCTTGGTGCCCACCAGGGGTGTTGATTCTTGGTGCTCACCAGGGGTGTTTAATACTTGGGCCCACCAGGGGTGTTGATTCTTGGTGCTCACCAGGGGTGTTTAATACTTGGGGCCCACCAGGGGGGGTGTTTCTTGGTGCCCACCCGAGGGGTTTAAGACTTGGGGCCCACCAGGGGTGTTGACTCTGGGTGTCCAATTCTTGGGCTCAACAGTGGAGTTGGTTCTTGGGCCCCACCAGGGGTGTTGATTCTTGGTGCCCACCAAGGGTGTTGATTCTTGGTGCCCACCAGGGGTGTTGATTCTTGGTGCCCACCAAGGGTGTTGATTCTTGGTGCCCACCAGGGGTCATGATTCTTGGTGCTCACCAGAGGTGTTTAATACTTGGGGCCCACCAGGGGTGTTGATTCTGGGTGCCAACCAGGAGTGTTTAAAACTTGGGGCCCACCAGGGGTGTTGATTCTTGGTGCTCACCAGAGGTGTTTAATACTTGGGGCCCACCAGGGGTGTTGATTCCTGGTGCCCACCAGGGGTGTTGGTTCTGGGTGCCAACCAGGAGAGTTTCATACGCCCACCAGCGGAGTTGATTCTTGGTGCCCACCAGGGGTGTTGATTTTTGTGCCCACCCAGGGTGTTGATTCATGGTGCCCGACCGGGGTGTTGATTGTTGGTGGCCGCCAAGGGTGATGATTCTTGGTGCTCACCAGGGGTGTTTAACACTTGGGGCCCACCAGGGGTGTTGATTCTTGGTGCTCACCAGAGGTGTTTAATACTTGGGGCCCACCAGAGGTGTTGATTCCTGGTGCCCACCAGAGGTGTTGGTTCTGGGTGCCAACCAGGGGTGTTTAATACTTGGGGCCCACCAGGGGTGTTGATTCTTTGTGCTCACCAGGGGTGTTGATTCTTGGTGCTCACCAGGGGTGTTTAATACTTGGGGCCCACCAGGGGTGTTGATTCTTGGTGTCCAATTCTTGGGCTCAACCGTGGAGTTGGTTCTTGGTCCCCACCAGGGGAGGTGACTGCAGTTCCCCACCAGGGGAGGTGACTGTTAGAGCCCAGCAGTGGAGTTGATTCTGGGGGCCCATTCTACAGCTACTACACATGCCTCTGGCTTTCTGCCTCTTTACCTTTCACTAGGCGTGTCCTCTCCACAGCCAATCACATCACTTCTCCCATCCCCAGGCTTCAAGCACACACATAGAAGCTGCAGCCTGATTGGACGAGGAGACTGCACGTACACTGTGCAGTGCTGTGGTGGTTGTGGGACGCAGCTGCCCGCCAGGAGCTCTCCCCAGTCCAGCTATGAGCTGCAGCCGTCCGCACTGTGTCTCCAGTGGGAGCGGCCGTGTGTTCGGGCCTGTCAGGAAGGGGAGACTAGAAGCGATAAGAGAGCCGCTCAGCATTAGCCAGGGACTGAAGGGTGGGAGGAGGGCGTGGCCTGGTCACGTGATCAGGGAGAAGCCGGGGTCTCTTCCCTGTTTCCGGAAATCCAAGATGGTGACCAGCATGAAGTTTTTCTGCTAACCGGTCAACTTGGAAGTGACGCCCGGCGCCCCCGCCATCTCAGGTAACAGCGAGCGAGCAGCTCCCCACACAGCCGCGTCCTGTGCGCGCAGCAATGCAGAGCAGCGCCCGGAAGCCACGAGCTGATAGGTGGTGACGTTGTCACTCAGGGCAGAGCTCCCAGGAAGAGTCCCCAGCCCTGAGGCTGCCCATCCCTGGAGTGTCTGAGGAGCCAATCACAATGCTGCTCTTACGGGTGCTGGCAGCTGATTGTGTTCTCAGCCAGCGTTCACACCTTGCGGTTTTGTTGCAGTTGTATTTTTTTAGTGTGCAGTCAAAGCAGGCACATACGAAACACGTGTCTTTAATTCAGATTTGGCACAGCCAGGAGAAAACCTTCTCAAGTAAGAGTGTATTAAAAAACTGCAGCGTGTGAACCCAGCCCAACTCTGATAGTGTGGATCCTAGGGAGGCGTCTGTGGACTTCACCCAGGGCCGGAGGAAGGACATGATGCTTGTGATACTAAGGCTATGTTCACACAGTGTAATTGCGGGGCGTACTCCCATGACCCGGGGGGGCCGCCAGCCCCATAGACTGTCATTACGATCGTATTGTACGCCCGGAAAGAGGAGGTGTAATCCATAGTTCTCTATGAGAGCTATGGATTACTGTAATTTCGGGGCGCATCTTGCTTGTATTAGAGCGCAAATATGACGTGAAATGCACAGCGAAATTACGGCGTGTGAACATAGCCTAAAGTGGTGGCCATCTTGCCTTTAGAACTCCTAACATGGGCACAACTTGTCAGAAAGTAAAAGATCAACCCAGGACCCTGACATTGGCTCCAGGGATGTGTCTGATGGCCGTTCTGCTGTCTTTCTGGCTGCAGCTAAATGGAATGTCTTGTTGCAGCCTCTGATTGGCTGCAGTGGTCATGTGACACCACCTAACGTATCTGCAATGTCATGTGATCGTTGTGGCCAATCAGAGGATGCAACAGAACGTTCCATTCGGTTCCAGCTGGAAGACCTGGGGATAGGAGGGGAGCAGGAGACATGTTGCTGGAAGGGACATCGATTCAGAGACCAATCATGTAATTCTATAGAAGAAAACATGCCCTGCACCATAACAGCAGCTCAAGAAGGAGAGCTGGACAACCCCTTTAAGAAATTTTCCTCTCATCACATGTTTCTGGCATACCCACAAGTGGTATTATAAATGTCTGGAGATAGGGACCTTTCCCAGTTGGCACTACCTCTGTTATCCCAGCAGCCACTGGAAGTGGGAGGGACTTGTTGGGACTGTGTATTGCGCCCCGTATAGTAGAATATTTTCCCTGCCTGACACTTCATGGTGTACACGGAGTCATGGCGAATGCTGTCTGGGCACAGAAATGCGGACAGGATCCGGTCCTGACATCCGATGCACCAGGATTACTCCAAATTACCCAGCTTTCTCCAAAAGTTTCAATTTTTGCTCTGCTGTTTTAGGCCTAGTTCGCACAGTGTAATTTCATGCAGTTTTCAGTGCAGGGTGCTGCCTGGGGTCTGGATCCTTAATCGGTGTGAATTTAAAATCCGCGTCACTAAAAAAAAAAAAAAAAAAAAAAAAAAAAGAAAGAATAAACGCACTTAAACCCAGTTTCCACGTTGATTTCATACCCGGTATCTGCAGCAGAATTCCAAGGCTGTCTGTATAAGAAAACTGGGGTGAACAGGACCTTATAGTGTTATTGAACAGGTCTACTGTAAATCACTCCGTTAAAGGGGTTTTCTCACCACGCTGTTTCACTGAATTTCAACAGTTTTGCACTCACTCTGTCTCCTCAGACTGTAGGTGGTCCTTCAGCTGTGATTAGCATATATCAGCTTCAAGGCATTACTCTGAGGCTAAGTTCACACGGCTAATTGCAGGGCGTACAGTACGCCTCGCAATTACGCCCGGTGTTCGGGAGCTCGCACTCGCGATGCGGAAAATACGCGGCGGAATGCGCCCCAATTTAAGCCGTGTGAACATAGCCTGACAGTGTAGGACAGTGTTCCCCAACACCAGTCCTCACGCCCCACCAAGAGGTCATGTTTTCAGGATCTCCCACAGAATGCACTGACATTAGTGATATCACCTGTGCAATGCTAAGGAAAGCCAGAAAACATGACCTGTTGGTGGGTCCTGAGGACTGGAGTGTGGGACCCCTGGTGTAGGAGATTATCTCTAACAATACTACAGATAAACCATGCTTTTCAGTCCTCATACCTCTTGTACCTTTTGTTTAGTGAAGCTAATCTTGTTAAATATAATTAGTTTGCTTCCATCTCAGTCCTTCAGTGTGGTGATGTCACTTTCTGCTCTCAGCTAATCAGATAACACTGTCCGTCTTCTATGTAGGTTACCACAGAAACCTGTGTGCACTCAGAGAGCTGAAAAATGTCTCTTATCT
This sequence comes from Phyllomedusa bahiana, assembly GCA_025379985.1. Taxonomy (NCBI): domain Eukaryota; kingdom Metazoa; phylum Chordata; class Amphibia; order Anura; family Hylidae; genus Phyllomedusa; species Phyllomedusa bahiana. Next base: position 11,273 of record JAODAL010002609.1, read on the forward strand.
CATGACTAAATTAAAATCTATTGACCAATGTATTTAGAAAAAGTCTTCATTTAACTGTCCCTTTATGTTGAAAGCAAATCCTTATAGTGAGAAAACCCCTGTAAGGTTCCTATGGGTGGTTGTCTTCTGTGTTTTTTGAATTCTATTATTTTGTAGTGCTTTTTGTGTGTGTTGTTGCTTGTTTAGAACGGCCAACTTCATTTTGTTTGAAATGCCTTTTTATTACATCAGTAAAGCACCAAATTACATGTAAAAATAAAAGTAAAACTTTTTTTCTAATCTCAAACTCTCCATTGTAAAATTCTATAAAAAACAGAAGGTACCTAATGTATGAAAATGGTTTTACACTAAGACTTTTTTTTTTTCTTTTGCCCATAGCAGCAAATCAGAGCTCAGCTTTTGTTTCTTATACTGCTCACGAAAAATGAAATCTAAAATCTGGTTGGTTGCTACAAAGACAGTCTTAGTATTAGATGGTTTTCATAAATGAGGCCCATGGTGTTCACATACCAAGAATTGTCCTGTACTGCTGATCATGTGATAAAAATGCTAACGAAAGTATCTCTTCCTGAATGGTTCATATTGCCATATGCAATCTATGCTTAAAATGTGCATTAAAGGGGTTGTCTCACTCAAGGATTGCTTTTATGTTAAAGATCTTGCAAAAACAAGTCACTTTGCCATATGTGTCCATTAACAGTGTCCTTCCTCTTCCTAGATATCCCCTCTTGTATGGGCTGCATCAGCTCCTCAGGTCGCTATAGCTACAGACCTGTTTACTCTCTCATGAAAGGCTACCAGCACTGGTTGCTATAGCTAAAGAACTGGCTTCTACTGCAGCCTAGTAGAAGCCAGTAAAAACACCCCTGAATTCAAAGTGAAACCAAGAAGACAGGACGAATCAATGTAGCGAGACAACCCCTTTAAGAAACACCAGGTTTTCTCACTACAGATATTAGCTTTCAACATGAAGGGACAGTCAAATAAAGACTTTCTCTAAATACATTGGTCAATAGATCTTACTTTAGTCATAAGAGCATTTTTTATGAGCTCTGAGTGCACACAGGTTTGTATGGTTACCTGCATACCAGACCATAACTCTTCTCTGATGAGAGCAGGGAGTGATGTCACCCCATGGATGACTGAGTTCCAAAGAAAAACTAATTATCTCTAACAGGATTAGTCTTTGGTTTCCCTCCTCACAGCCTGTGAAGCTTTGTTTACTTACAGATGAAGTCTCCTGCACTGCTCTTTGTAATGTGTCAGCTAACAAGGGAGAGAGGTTAAATGTTAATCACTGCTATAGAACCACCCACAGCCTGAGGAGAGCAGAGTGAAAGAAAAGCTGGCTGTGACTGTGAAACTGCATAGTGAGAACATCCCTTTGTGGAAGCACTCTGACCAAATATTTATTGGTTGTCAGCAGTCTATTTAAAGTTCCCTGCCACGTTCTATATTCACAGCCCTGAGATCAGCAGTCAGAGGCTTGTAGGAATGAGTGTAGAAAGGGACTTGTGATCTGCACGTATCTCACTGTGGGGGTTCAGTGAGTCATGTGATGTAATCCAAGTAGGACTATGTTTGTTCTGTTTGTCTATTGGCCCTTTGGGACTATGTCATGGTATCCGTCGGGATACTTTTTTGTTTTTCTGATACACTGACAAATACCTGCAATGAAGAGAAAACAAGGTGCGAACCCATCCTTACTGACCCTGTGTGGAGTCAGTGTGAAGACACCCCAAAATCTTCATAGAGGCTCCTGCTGTGTGATAAATAGGGCTGATCTACAGACATTGGGGCACATTTATCAAGGCAGTTGCGGCAGAATTCTGGCACAATTTGCAGCAAAAATAACGTCCTACAAGCTTTAAAGCACATTTACTATGTGTTTTAGACAGTTTTCAGACACTTCTAGAACTCGTCTGACAAAGGGGCGTGGCCTCGACAAAAAGGGTGTGATTTCACTGAAAAGGGGCATGGCTTAAATGCACCAAAAATGCGGCAGAACTTTGACGCAGTTAGTGGCGTGAAAGTAAGCCAACTTAATAGTGGTACAAAGTTAACTTGACAGTAACCTGCACCAGATTTATCAACACTATGGGCCACATGTATGAAAACTGTCTAGGTCTAAAACTCACTTTGTTGCCCATGGCAACCAATCAGAGCGACATTTTCATTTCATGTAGTGATCTGTAAAATTGATGGGCGCTGTGTTTGGTTTATATGGTCAACAAAGTGAGTTTTAGACCAACACAGTTTTAATACATCTGGCCCTATGACGCATTGTAAGAAAAACTTAAAACTGTCTTACAGTTAGACACTATTGATAAAGGTGCCCCATTATTGTCTACTGTTACACCACCTAGTAATTGGATTGTTGCCACACCCCTAGCTGATATGCCACACCTTTTTGTCATTTAGCTCCACCTCTTTTTAAAGCAATGAACAAAAAGTCATACAAACACAAACATGCAATAAATGTTTTTGGTGTCAATGGAAGCTGAATTTTGGTTCATTTGGAATGATGGTCTGTATGGGATGAGTTGCCACGGTATCAGACCATGGCAGTACTGCGAGGAGTTCTCGAGCCTGAAGTGTCTGAATTGTTTGTGCCGTATATGCATTCCTCCCATCGTCTTGCTGAAGTGATTACACTGTTGGCTAGGCACCGTTTAGTATACTTTAAGGATGCTTATGTTAATTTTCCCAGCTGCTCCTTGCTAAGTATGTTACATTGTTGTAATTAGAAGTAAGATTGCTCCACTGCTTATCAAACCATATCATATTTCACCGAGCGCTTCTGATGCTTTGGCCAGGTAACAGATCTGATTACTGAGAGGGATCGTTTAGATTGTCTTGGCTAGAAAGTTTGGAATAAATCTTATCATGAAAGATTGGTATTAAAGGGGTTTTCTCATTTTCTTGCTTTTGTGGGCATCTTAAAGGGGTTTTGCCACAATCTCATTTCATAACTCCTGCATCCAGCTCTGTGAGCTCAGAAGGACGTGTGTGATTTGTTTGAATTGCATATCATGTGACCCAGCAGGATGACATAATCAGGCCTTTCCTCTCTCTTGTTAAAGAAAGGTCTGTTTATGTATATAGCTGTGAGTAGCTATAATGTAGCTCAGAGGTAAAGTTTTTGCCTAACAGCACAAGGGTCCTAGGTTCAAATCCCTGCAGGAACCACACCTGTGGATTTTTTTTCTCTCTATCAATGCACAGACCTCATTGAGGTTTCTTTTTTATTTCTTTGCAATGTTTGACTAATTACTAAGTAGCACAGAGGACAGAAGGAGAATGACCAACACCTGGGGTTGAACACTCAGTAGCTGCCTAAGAGGTGAGGTGATGTCTGAGTATGTCTGGCCAGGAAGAAACAATGGATCACTAAAGGAGCAGCTAAAACAAAAACAGTCCAGAATTTTTAATAATGGTGAAAATTTTTATTATTTAATTTGCAAGCTTCCCACGTCAATTTTACTTTGTGACAAAACCCTTTAAAGCTTTCTCTCTTTCTTACAGCTTCAACTCCAGGGGTGGGTCTCTCCTAGTAGGCGTGTCTTCCCTCACTGAAGACTGGTGACATCATCATTCTGTGTGAGCAGTGGAAGGGAGATGTCACAGCTCTGCAGACCTCCTGCAGTGGTCAGTGTTCATGCCTGCAGAGCTGTAATTTCTCTCCCAGGCGCCTTGTAACCAGAACACCTGCATTGGTGTGAACAATTATACATACAGCGTGAACTGATGAAACAAATGTGAGGAATGCACTCTGCTCCCCCCTCTGTTATCAGGCAGGAGGTAGAGGGGAGAAGTTTGCATTTCTCACATTTGTTTAATCAGTTCAGGATATATGAATAACTGCGTACACCAATACAGGTGATCTGGTTGCAAGGAGCTTGTGGAGGGAGGTGACAGCCCTGCAGACGTGAGAACTGACCACTGCAGGAGGTCTGCAGAGCTGTGACATCCTCTCTGTGTAAAAGGCTGTGTTATATGGGGGAGAGACTCAGTAATTGCCCTGATCTTTCCCATAGAGCTATCACTGGGAGAAGGGGCATAGCTCATGCAGCCATTAATACACAGCTCAGGGTGCAGTGAAAGACAGTGAGAACACAGCCAGCAGCCATTTTCACTTTCATTTTACACAGCTCATAGGGAAGAGAGTGCAGGCAGCCAATGACAGCTCAGGGACGTGTCCCAACAGGGCTGAATTAAATATCAGGCAGCCAGTCACAGCAAAGGGGCTGTGGCCCAACCACTTGCTGTCGAAATAGCTCTAGACATATACAATTAGCTCATAGCTGCTATACTTAATGAGTTGGGTAAATCAAAGCAATTGCAAAAGTGCTTATTTTTACTGTCCCCTTCATTACAGATATGATCTTTGTAGCAAGAAAACCCCTTTAAAGGGTTGTGCAAAATAGTGACAATGGCTGCTAGCTTCTAAAAGTAGTGCCACCCTTTTCCAGAGGTTGTGTGCCATACTGCAACTGAACCCTCTTCACTCCAAAGGGAATCCAGCAGAGTTAAAAGGGTGGTCTCAATACGAAGATTTGCTCTCACCATGTAGGGAGAGGTCATTGAAAACTTTTTCCAAATGATTGTCTCTTGATTTTTTCCCTGGTCAGGAGGTAAGAGATTTCTCTGGTAACCATCCTGCTCCTCCCCACTCCCCTTCGCCCCCTTCTCAGCTTTTCGTCTTATCTGAGAGCAGGGAGTGACATCACCACAGGACTGCAGGTAGATTGAGAGCAGAATGTGTTGTCTCTAAGGATGTGTCTACACAGCACAGGTTTTTGGCCGACTGAAACCAGTGTAACCAATTTGTATATTTCGGCGACCTGCCGTCGGACTCTTGTACATTCAACGTACGGGGCCGACAGCAAATCCGAAAACCGACCGTGGTTTTTAGCACAAATCTGCACCGATAACTGCGGTCCAGCAATGTTAAAATGCCGTCAGATTTTGGATGACATTTTAACATTGCTGTGTTAACATAGCCTAACAAAGGAGACTAATTGTTTTTAAGTGTTTACTTTAAGCTCTGAGGCTCTCTGCACTATAGATTACATCTCCTGCACCCATGTCAGTGCAGTTGGGAATACAGAGCTGATATGCTAATCACTACTATAATACTAGTGTAAGGCAACGGCTTTAAGCCCTCAAAAGGACAAAGTGAACAGTGAAAAATTACCTCCTGTAATGCAAGAGCAGCAAACCCTAGTTTAATGTCCCGGCTGCCATAAGTAATTTCAGGGCGCCATACAGGCGAAGCATCTGGTTCCCCTCACCCATTACCAGATCAGCAAGCCCCTGACTTTAGAACTGCCAATACTGTCCTGATGTCCGCCATGGCCACGATCACCCGAGAGGTAGACCCTTCATGTATAGGGCTCCCCAGCCCTTCATCTAATCGGGAGGCGCTAGAGATGTCTCTTAGAGATGGGAGGAGTGGAGAACTCTGGGAGGGCCGACGAAAGGTTCACGTCCTGGACATTTCCAGTTATGGTGGCCAGGATATTAAAAGTAGGCTTCATGACCATCACCCAAGGTATGCTTTCAATACTTTCCCCATCCTCTGTATAGCACTGTTTTAAAGAGTTACAATTGCTGACAGACTCCTTTGATTGGTAGTATCTGGTGCTGTACTATTCGACCGATCACAATGCAAATTCTGGACTGTGTGGCCTTGTTCTTCCATAGAGTTCGCTGTTGATAATTGTCAAGCTATATGTCTGCAAAATCATGAAGCCAATACTAACTATCAACAGGTTGTATTATCACTCACATGATTTTGCATGTGTGTAACCAGTCGGTGGTTAAAGGGGTTGTCTCACTACAATGATTCATCTTACCGCAGTCCTGTTTTTTTGGTTTTACTTTGAATTCAGGGGCGTGTTTACTGGCTTCCACTAGGCTGCAGTAGAAGCCAGGTCTGTAGCTATAGCAACAAGCGCTGGCGCCTATCAGGAAGAATCAAACAGGTCTGTAGCTATAGCGACCTGAGGAGCTGATTCAGCCCATCCCAGGGGGGATATCTAGGAATAGGTAGGACACTGTTACTGGACACATATTTAAAAGTGACTTGTTTTTGCAAGATCTTTAACATAAAAAGCAATCCTTGTAGACAACCCCTTTAATGATCTATGTGGTTAACTGCACCGCAGCAATCCAGTTTATACAGCATCGGACCCTATCCATCCATTCTGTTGGGTGGGAGTTTCAGATACAGCCAAGCGCCATGTTCTGCTGTACTCTAAACTCGTATAGAGTGGAGAATTGTGCACAAGTGGGACCAGCTCACCATTCTGAGCTTAACTTCTGGGGGCCTACCTCTGAAACCCACACCTGAGACTAGGATGGCATATACCATTAAAGTCTGTGGTGGGAACAACCCTTTCAAGGAGGAGTCCCGTCTTAGGAACTTTTCTTCATCGCCCACTAGCGTGGCCCTCCTCATTCACATGAGCTAGCAATGAGTGGCCGGCAAAGAGAATAGGACTACCCCTTTAAGGAAGGAGTGAGACACCTCCAGTTTTGGCTGCAAACACCGCATCTAAAAAGCTAAAGGTGGGAACACATCCTTAGGCTGTGTTCACACATTGGATTGCTGCATGTTTGTTTTTTTAATGCAGGTGGTTTGGTAATCTAAGCCTGGTGAGGAACACAGAGTTTAAAAATGACTTTTTTTTTTTTACTTGTTTCTGTTCTTGATGTTGAGAAACGTGCCAAAAACGCAACATGTGAACCCAGCCTGTAGTGTGAATTTTTTGGTAGTAGTGCTGTAGTCAGCTGGTTCCCAATAGAAGTACTGCAGAAGAGCCTGAAGGTTTGCAGACGGCTGCCAGAAGAAGAGCCCTGTCTTGTAGGAATGTGCCAGTGCCTACTAAATACCAAAAAAAGCAAGCTTTCCAGGACTGATCTGCAGTAGCCCCAACCTCCACAGAACTGATTGCTGGGGCCATGTGGCGTGTCCCCTCACAGTGGGTGCATTGATAGAACTGCACAGGTCAGTACAAATGGAAAATCTACAGTGGATTACAGCACCAGCCGTGTGGATGGCATTTTTCAAAATCCTTTGCCATCGGGGTGCAGATTTTCTCGTGAAAATTGACACGAGGTGAGGATTTTTAAATCTGCCGTATGTCAATTTCTGTTGTGGCTTTTACCCCATTAAATTGAATGGGGTAAAATTTGCACTAAAATCTACTCCGTCTGTTGTGGATTTTATGTGCAGCCATAAAATTTCTGCAGCCAGCCCATCCCGTGTGAATTCACTGATGTTGAAGCAGCAACAGATTAGTGCTGCACCTCCCTTATCCCGTAAAGTGATGGACGACACCAGGACTTTTGATGAGCTGGGAAAGAGAGCCAGACCCCCGCTTTAGTAACTTATTTTTCGTTTTTATTTGTTGCTTTTTTTTCTAACATCTACTTAAAATCCAGAATGTTTGATTTCCAGTGGCTGCCAGTATCCGGTTGGGACAGATGAAAGGAATTTCCTAATATACTGTAGTGTGCTGGTTCCCATTAGATGTACTGCAGAAGAGCCTGAAGGTTTGCAGACGGCTGCCAGTAGGAGAGCCCTGTCTTGTAGGAATGTGCCTGCGTGTTTTTTTTTTTTTCAATATTGGACCGCAGCATTCCTGCCATTTCTTTAAATCCTTGAAGTATTGTGATGTTAGAGTACACGCTGTGGCTCCGTCCTCTTATATGTCCATGTTCCGAGCTTACACTGTAAGGGCCCATCCCCATGACATGGGTATTCAGATAGATTTGTCTACAAACCTGCTGTCAACCTTTTACATAGACTTAAATAGAAAATCTGTGCAGTAGTTCACACTGCGTTGACTTTGTGCCGGTCGTTTTTTTTTACACCGCCAGCATAATGAAAAACTTAGAACGTGTTCATTCTTCCACCCAGTTTCTGGGTGGAACATGAACAGTTCAATGTCAAGGGGGCAGTTGTATCCACAAACTGTAGACAAAAGTTGTCCCCTTACGTGCAAAAAACGAGAAAATATTAAGTATTTTGTCTTTGCCATGTGAACGCACCCTAATAATTCTTCATCCAGCCTGGTGTATAAAGTGCACTATTCTTGAAGAAATATTGTAATGTGTGAATACAAGCTGTGGTTCCATCCTCTAAAATATCCATGTTCTGAGCTTGCACTATAAGGCCCCGTTCACACGGCTTATTCACGCCGGATTGCGCTCGCAATTCCGGCTTGAATAAGGGGCGGGGGCGCGACCCGTCGGCCCCATAGACTTGCATTATTCACGGCGCGTGTTGCGCCTGGATAATGTGCATGTCACTTTCTCCCCCCCCGGCGCGATTCCCGAGCGGTTTAGGAGCGACGGAATCCACTGTTCCTATGAAACAGTGGATTTACCGTAATTACTGCGACGATTGGAGCCGTACTGCAGCCAAATCCGGCGCGGAGTACGCCGCCAATCCGTGGCAAAATAAGCCGTGTGAACACGGCCTAAGACTGCATCCACATGACAAATGCTGGTCGGATTCTTAATTAGAATCGGACCAATATTTTACACGCAGTTTTTTTTTTTGTTTGTTTAACCTCCTCAAGCCACCGTCCCCGGGCCTTTTAACTTTGGGGAATTTCGGGTCGTTCACCCAGGGGAGTTTCTTTGACGGGGTGGAACCGGGCCCAGGCTCGGGCCGCGCACAGTGCCCCGGGATCGGTGTCAGAAAAACCAGTGATCGGGGCAGCCTGTGTGCTGTCCTGATCACTGCCTGTGTCTGACTGACAGATTATAATGTTTTAGCATATATGAATATGCAAATCCTTTTTTTTTTTTTCTTTACACTTAGTAATGTACACAGTTCTCGCTTCACGGATTAAAAAAAAATAAAAAATAAATTTTAAATTATATATATAATTATGCATATATTACACACACAGAAAAACCTACACATATGAGGTATGTACACAACTGTAATAACCTGTAGAATTAAATGTAACAAGTTAAGTATGAGATGTAAATGGTGTAAAAAAAACAAAGATTAAAAATTTTTTTTTTTTCCCCAAATTTCCCCGCAATTTTTTTTAAGAAGTGAATTTAAACTTTTCCCCCCTTTAAATTTACAATTTGTTTAGAATAAGACAGGCCTCATAAAACTGCATCTTTAAAAAAATAAAAAAGTTACAACTGTTGAAACGCAAGGAGGAAAAAACTAAAAAAATTTTCCCGGGTTTCTTTAAACCTACTTTTCAGCTTCGGTTTAAAGGGGTTTAAAGAGGTCATTTTATTTCCCGTTTAAAAACCACCTTTTAGCTGCATAGTACAATAATCTGCCATTTTCTGAGTGAAACGCAGCGGATTAATGTGCATGTTCCAAGCCTTTTTTTTTTTTTTTTTAAAACAGATTTGAAATCCCACTGTCAAAATCCAAACCGTCCCCAGACAAAAATCCTGTTTTTTTTTTTTTTTGAATTTTTTGGGGAAAAGGTTTGACATTAAAGGTTTTTTTTGGGGTTTTTTAAAAAACCAAAAGCGTGTCCCAAAAAAAACAATGAAAAACCCCCTTTCAGTTTTAAAACATACCCCCGATTTAAAACTCATTTTCACCCACCTGGTGTAAAAGTGCAAATGTCCCCGGAGGAAGTATTTTGAAGTTGGAGTACAAGCCGAGGCCCCAGGTTTAGAGGTTACACTGTAATAACCAGCCTGGTGTAGAAAGTGCACTGTCCTGGAGGAAGTATTGTGATGTTGGAGTAGAAGCCGTGGCCCCAGGTTTAGAGGTTACTCTGTAATAATACTTCAGCCTGGTGTTGAAAGTTCACTGTCCTTGAGGAAGTATTTGTGATGTTGGCGTAGAAGCCGAGGCTCCAGGTTTAGAGGTTACACTGTAATAATCAGCCTGGTGTAGAGAGTGCACTGTCCTGGAGGAAGTATTGTGATGTTGGCGTAGAAGCCGAGGCTCCAGGTTTAGAGGTTACACTGTAATAATCAGCCTGGTGTAGAGAGTGCACTGTCCTGGAGGAAGTATTGTGATGTTGGAGTAGAAGCCGAGGCCCCAGGTTTAGAGGTTACACTGTAATAACCAGCCTGGTGTAGAAAGTGCACTGTCCTGGAGGAAGTATTGTGATGTTGGAGTAGAAGCCGAGCCCAGTTAGAGGTTACACTGTAATAACCAGCCTGGTGTAGAAAGTGCACTGTCCTGGAGGAAGTATTGTGATGTTGGAGTAGAAGCCGTGGCCCCAGGTTTAGAGGTTACTCTGTAATAATACTTCAGCCTGGTGTAGAGAGTGCACTGTCCTGGAGGAAGTATTGTGATGTTGGCGTAGAAGCCGAGGTCCCAGGTTTAGAGGTTACACTGTAATAATCAGCCTGGTGTAGAAAGTGCACTGTCCTGGAGGAAGTATTGTGATGTTGGCGTAGAAGCCGAGGCCCCAGGTTTAGAGGTTACACTGTAATAATCAGCCTGGTGTAGAGAGTGCACTGTCCTGGAGGAAGTATTGTGATGTTGGAGTAGAAGCCGTGGCCCCAGGTTTAGAGGTTACACTGTAATAATCAGCCTGGTGTAGAGAGTGCACTGTCCTGGAGGAAGTATTGTGATGTTGGCGTAGAAGCCGAGGCCCCAGGTTTAGAGGTTACACTGTAATAATCAGCCTGGTGTAGAAAGTGCACTGTCCTGGAGGAAGTATTGTGATGTTGGCGTAGAAGCCGAGGTTCCAGGTTTAGAGGTTACACTGTAATAATCAGCCTGGTGTAGAGAGTGCACTGTCCTGGAGGAAGTATTGTGATGTTGGCGTAGAAGCAGAGGCTCCAGGTTTAGAGGTTACACTGTAATAATCAGCCTGGTGTAGAGAGTGCACTGTCCTGGAGGAAGTATTGTGATGTTGGAGAAGAAAGCCGTGGCCCAGGTTTAGAGGTTACACCTGTAACAGCCTGGTGTAGAGATTGCACTGTCCTGGAGGAAGTATTGTGAAGTTGGCGTAGAAACCGAGGTTCCAGTTTTAGGAGGTTACACTGTAAAAAACAGCCTGGTGTAGACAGTGCACTGTCCCATGGAGGAAGAATTGTGATAGTTTGGAGTAGAAGCCTAGGCCCTCCAGGTTATAGAGGTTACACTGAATAACCAGCCTTGGTGTAGAAAGTGCACTGACCTGGAGGAATTATTGTAGGTTGGAGTAGAAGCCGTGGCCCCAGGTTTAGAGGTTACTTCTGTAATAAAACAACAGCTGTGAGGTAGAGAGTGCACTGTTCCTGGAGGAAGTAATTTTGATGATGGCGTAGAAGCCGAGGCTCATGTTTAGAGTTTACACTGAAATAACAGCCAGGTGTAGAAAGTGCACTGTCCCCTGGAGGAAGTATTGTGATGTTGGCTAGAAGGCCGAGGCCCCAGGTTTAGAGGTATACACTGTAAAAATCAGCCTGGTGTAGAGAGTGCACTGTCCATAGGAAGTATAGTGATGTTGGAGTAGAAGCCGTGGCCCCAAGGTTTTAGAGGTTCCCGTAATAATCAGCCAGTAGTAGAGAGTGCACTGTCCTGGAGGAAGTATTGTGATGTTGCGTAAAGCCAAGCCACCAGGATATAAGGTTACACTGTAAATAATCAGCCTGGGTGTAGAGAGTGCACTGACCTGGAGGAAGCGTTTGTATGTTGGAGTAGAAGCCGTGGCTCCAGATTTAGAGGTTACACTGGAAAATAATCAGCCTGGTGTAGAGTGCACTGTCCTGGAGGAAGTATTGTGATGTTGAGTTTAAGCCTAGGCCCAGGTTTAGAGGTTACACTTTAAAATCCGCTGGTGTAGATAGTGCACGTCCTGGAGGAAGATATGTGATGTTGGAGTAGAAGCCGTGGCCCCAGGTTTAGAGGTTACACTGTAAATATCGCCTGTGTAGAGAGTGGCACTGTCCCTGGAGGAAGAGAATGAGATGTTGGCAGTAGAATCCGGGCCCCAGTTTTAGAGGTTCCACTATAAAAAACGCAGCCTGGTGTAGAAAGTGCACTGTCCTGGAGGAAGTATAGTGATGTGGAGTAAAGCCGTGGCCCCAGGTTTAGATTATACTCAGTAATATACTCAGCCTGGTGTAGAGAGTGCACAGTCTGAGGAAGTATTGTGATGGTGGCGTAGAAGCAGAGGCTCCCGGTTAGAGGTTACACAGTATAATCACCTGGGTGTAAGAGTGCACTGTCCCTGGAGGAAGTGTTGATGATGATGAGTACAATCCGTTGGCACCAGGTTTTAGAGGTTACACTGTAATAAACAGCCTGGTGTAGAGAGTGCACTGTTCTGGAGGAAGTATTGTTATGTTGGCGTATAAGCCGAGGCCCAGTTTAGAGGTTTACACTGTAAAAAACAGCCTGTGTAGAGAGTGCACTGTCCTGGAGGAAGTGTTGTGATGTTGGCGTAGACGCCGAGGCTCCAGTTTAGAGTTAACCTGTAATAACCACCTGGTGTAGAGTGCACTGATCCTGGCGGAAGTAATATGTGAATTTGGAGTAAAGCCGAGGCCCCAGGTTTAGAGGTTTACTACTGTCTCAATCACCCGGTGTAGAGATGTGACTGTCCCTTGAGGAAGTGGTTGTGTATGTTGGCGTAGAAGCCGAGGCTCCAGGATAAGAGTTAACACTGGAATAATCCAGCCTGGTGTAAGAGCACTGTCCTGGAGGAAGTATTGGTGATGTGATGGCGTAGAAGCCGAGGCTCCCGGTTTAGAGTTTACACTGTAATAATCAGCCTGGTGATAGCAAGTGCACTGTCCTGGAGGAATAAGTGATGTTGGCCGTAGAACAGAGGCTCAGGTTTAGAGGTTACACTGTAATAATCATCCTGGTGTAGAAATGCACTGTCCTGAGGAAGTATGTGGAGTAGGCGTAGAAGCAGAGGCTCCCAGGTTTAGAGGTACACTGTAAAAATCACCTGGTGATAGAGAGTGCACCTGGTTACCCCCCTGGAGGAAGTGTGTGATAGTTGGAGTAGAACCTTGCTCCCCAGGTTTAGAGGTTACACTGGTAAAATCGAGTCCTGGTGTAGAGTGCACATGTCCTGGAGAAGTATAGATATGTTGAGTAGAAGCCGAGGCCCCAGTTTAGAGGTACACTGTAAAAATCATGCCTGGTGGTAGGATGCACTGTCCCGTGGAGGAAGTATAGTGATGTTGGGTGAACAAGAGGCACCAGGTTTAGAGGTTACACTGTAATAATCAGCCTGGTAGTAGAGAGTTGCACTGTCCTGGAGGAAGTATTGTGATTTTGGCGTAGACCAGGGGTTTTGGGGTCGCGTTGGTAGGGGAGGAGGTGACACTGTAATTAATCGCCTGGTGTAGAGTGCACTGTCCCTGGAGGAAGTGTAGTGATGTTGAGTAGAAGCCGTGGCTCCAGGTTTAAGGTTACTCTGTAGATAATCAGCCTGGGTGTAGAGATGGATAGACACTGTTCCTTAGGAATGTTATTTGTGATGTTGGCGTAGAAGCCGAGAGCTCCAGTTTTTAGAGTTACAACTGTAATAAATCGCCTGTGTAGAGAGTGCACTGTCCTGGAGGAAGTATTTGTTGATGTATTGATTGCGTAAGAAGCAGTTGCCCCATGTTTATGAGGTTACATCTGTAATATTCAGCCTGGTTGTAGAAGTGCACTGTCCCTGGAGGAAGATTGTGATGTTGGCGTAGAAGCCTGAGCACCAGATGTTTAGAGGATACAACTGTAATAATCAGCCTGGTGTAGAGAGTGGCACTGTCCTCGGATGAAGTATTGTGAATGTTGGCGTAGAACCGTAGGCCCAGAGTTTAGAAGGTTACACTGTAATAATCAGCCTGGAGACGAGTGCACTGTCCTGGAGGGCAGTATTGTGATGTTGGAGTACAAGGCCCCGAGGCCCCAGTTTAGAGTTTTACTCTGTAATAAATTCAGCCAGTGTATGAGTAGTGCACAGTCCTGGAGCATAGTAAAAGATGATGTTGGCGTAGAAGCCGTGGCCCCAGGTTTAGAGGTTACACTGTAATAATCAGCCTGGTGTAGAAAGTGCACTGTCCTGGAGGAAGTATTGTGATGTTGGCGTAGAAGCCGTGGCCCCAGGTTTAGAGGTTACTCTTGCTATAATCATCCAACGTATGTGCAGAAAGCACATTATCCTGAGCATAAACTTGTCTTCACCAACTTTCTTGTCTCTTCTTGTTCTGGTTATCGCTGAATCTTCTACTGATTTAATTTCAGTCTTGCGCTTCCTCCTATCTTCAAATTCTCATTTACGGTAGAGGTAGGCCTTATCTAAATAACCATGCTTATCCGATTTAGACAGGACTGTGGAGAAAGGGGAGACTGATAAAGCAAGACCCAGTGTATCAGCACTGCCGCCACATCTGTCACTCCTTGCTCTAGAACATTAGGGCATCTTATTTTGTCTGGATAGAAATGGTAGAAAATGATCTGGCAGGTCTGTGCCGATAGACTCTTGATTCCTTTCCTCAGTAAGCCCTTTGTGTGAGCTGTATAGCCATTTGTCAGAAGTGAAGCTGATCATTCTCTTTTGTCATACCCCTTCAGCTGTGCTGTGTCCAGTCCTATTGTATTCACCACGGGATTTTAGGAACTTTCCTGAATATTTTCTAGTTCTATACATTGCAGGGGGATATAGAACCTAAACCATGACTTTAATAACAGGGAGGGGGCATGCACGCAGTCATGTTATGGCTTCGATATGTAGAGCTCCCATTAAAATGAATCGCTCATGCTGACTTTTTTTATTTTTTTAATATTCACAAATAAGTGGAGTCACATTAGGAGTAACCACATGGACAGTACTAGATGGCCTTGGAGTGAGTCAATAAGGTCCTGGTAGGTTGGGAAAGGTATCTGGAGCCATGCTGACTGCATCCCACAGCTGCTGGAGGATCCATAGAGCAAACATGATGATAAAGGTGGTCCCACATATGCTGAAGTGGGTTCCCATTCTGCAGCACCGGTCAACGGTCTTGGGACAATCGCTACCAACCAGTGTTGGACGTTTTTAGCTGTGTGACATATTGCATTGTCTTGCTGGAAGATCCTATCTGATGCAGGGAAGACATTCAGCATGTATGAAGCAGGCAAATGAGAAGAGGTCATTCAGAAAAAGTAAGATTCAGCTGAAAACCTGTGCTAGTGTATGGCAGCAGAGCAAGACTATGGAACCCATCTGGTTCTCCATATACTGCCCTATAGGCTCTGCAGGGCGGGTATACAGGGAAATCTAGGGAGGAGAGCTCTGTATATATGGCATCCCACTGTTTTTCTAATGTGTTGTTATACATGGTCAATTCACATTATTATGATAGTTTTCTACTTTTAATCGGTAACGCATAGCTCATGAAGATCGTCACGTGTTGTGAGCTGGCTTGGTAGGTATGTAAGCATTGGGACAGGCTGTCTGCACACAGCTCTCATTGCTGTCATGAGTTTGAGAACATTTGTAATGCTGTCTGTGCTCGGAACAAGAGGTGGGTTATCAGATTTTCTGGATTATTGTTATTGGCAGGGGTGTTGAGACGGTAAGCTAAACCTCCGACGCCTTATTTTCCCTAAGGGGCTGTTCACACGGCGTTTTTGGATCCGATTTCGGATCCGTGTGAGATCCGAAAATCGCATCAAAAAAGCAGCGGGTATCGGATCCTAAACGGATCCAACACGTATGGCTGCAGCAGGATCGCACCCTATAGTTTATTATAGGGCTCCTGCTGCATCTTTCAGACCAAGAATTGACAGGACAATTGTTAGAACAGATCCGAAGGACGCAGTGAGACACACGTCGATCTCTCGTGTGAACGCCGATGTGTATTTCAAGTTAAATGCAGTGTAAATCACACTGCTATTTATTAGACACCTATTTGAGTCCGTTTAGGGTCCGACAGACGGAACCACACACGTATCTAAAAACGTATGTTCACACGGACTCAACACGCTGTGTGAACATACCCTTAGTCCGACTCCACAGCCCTGGTCCTGAGATGAGTGCAGGCGTTCCTATCCGGTGCCTTTTGCCTCTGATCTGTAGTGGAGGAGCTTTCCTACTGAGCATAAAGTGCAGCACACATTCATCTCCACTAAAAGCTTACATCAGGAATAGAACAGACCTGTATTGAACACTTCATCATTTCCCAAATTCTTCTGAAAAAAGTATTCAGCACATACTGCATTGAACTACCTGTACCAAATTTTTTATATATTTTTTGGGTATATTCAGACCAAATGGCCATTTTTTAAAATTTTTTGGCAAGGACTGTAGCGGCCAGATGTTAGCTGGACGTCTGTAGGTAATTACGAAACATGTTACAGACGTTGCTTTCATTTGTGTTCTCATTTTGGGGGCTTTTTTGTGTCATTTGCAGATTTTTCACACAATTTGGGCCACATGTATGAAAACTGTTTAGGTCTAAACTCACTCTGTTGCCCATAGCAACCAATCAAAGCGCCCCTCTCATTTTTCCAGAGCCCTATATGAAATGAGAGGGGCGCTCTGGTTGCTATGGGTAACAAAGTGAGTTTTAGACCTCGACAGTTTTCATACATGTGGCCCAATGTGTTTTTTCTCTGCATTGTTTTTGTGAGTAATATAAAATATAAGTGTTTTTTGTTTCTTTGATGCGTTCTTTGTACAGTTTTCTACATTGTAATTCTTGTGATGCATCACAATCTGTGATGGGGAGAAATGCAACAGAACAAAAACACATCAAAAGCCACATGTACCAATGGATTTTTTTTTCCCCCTCAAATAATGATACAAAAACTGGGGGGAAAAATGCTTTTGAAGCATTGAATGGAGAAAAACAAGTGTGAATGGTGCCTTATGCTGATTAGTGTTGAATTTCCATTCTTAAAATCCCCGAGTGTACATCGCTCTATGTAGTGAGCAGAAAGGTAGAAAGCCTTCAGAAGTTGGCACCTCACCCTGATGCTGAGAAATATTTTGCCTCTGTATTGTAACATACACGATTTAGTTGCAGCTTGAATGGCAAAACTTTACCAGGCCGAGGTAAACCAGGCAGGAGGGAATAGCTGCTTTGAAAACAGCATGGTCATGGGAGGCCAATTGCTTCCAGAGAAGTCCCTGGGTACTAATACTGTGCTAATAAGCATCTTGAGAAATGGCAGTCGTTGCGCACCTCAAACTCTGGGGTAGCAAACATTTCCACAGCGCCTCACAAATGGCCTATAAATAATTCTCCCCTGCTTGGCTTTTAGCGGCTGTTTAATTGGAAGGGCATTTTAGTTTATTAACCTTATGTAAACTTTGTAATCTTGTTTGTTGTCTTTCTGTTGCATCCAGTTTTCCATACAAATAATATTATTCGTAAGTTTATGACACTACCGATAAATTTCCTCTGTCGTTTACAGTCTCGGAGGTTCGTGTGTAGTTACAGAAACAGCTGGTAAATCCAACACAAAACCTGCATAAGGGCATGTCCCCACTTCAAGGGTTTTGGTCGGTTTTTCAGACGCTTTGTGGTTATAGAAACCGTCTGAAAACCTCCAGGCAGTGCTCCCCCCATAGACTTTAATAGAAAAACCATTCAGCAGTCCCCACTGAAGGGATTTTCTGCTGGGCGGTTTTTCACACCGCCGGCAGTCCGAAAAACATAGAACATGTTCATTCTTCCGCATGGTTTCCAGACTGAAAATTAACATTGGAGTCAATGTAAACCGTGAGTGAACGGTTTTTGTCCAGGTTTTTGGGGCAGTTTTAAGTTTTTGCAAAAAAAAAAGTGAAGAATGATCACACCTAAAGATTTTGCAGGTCCTTTTGCACTTTTTTAGGGAATGTGTCATCAAAAATGACTTATTGTTTAACTCACATTTTTATGTTAAACACATTTTTTTAAAGAATTTTTGTTTTTTTTTTAATTTTTCATGTGACTTTTTCAATATTTTTTAATAATTAAGTCCTGCAGTTTTCCCTTTGGCCACTAGGCCTAATAATAGTCTGACACTTCCTGTTCTGTAGAGAGAGAGTCTCAGTTGTCTGCTCATTATCAGCACAAAGAGGGTCAAACTGAAAGGAGACACCAGTGTGACTAGATAACATAGGGTCCACCAGTCACAAGAGGAGATAGTCACAGTTCACCCTTTCACCTTCCTGCACACTGACTTCTTTCCAGGTTACAGAACATGATTTGAAAACTCTCCTATAGAAGTGAGTGGGACTGAGTCAGTCTTAATTCTCCTATGTGCATGAAGCTACTGTAAAGCATCTCTGACTGCTGTTAAAGCAGTGCAAACAAGGCCTAGTGGCCAAAGTGAAAACTGCAAGACTTAAGAATTATTACAAAATATTGAAAGTGATATGAAAAAAAAAAAACAATTCCTAAAAAATGTGTTTAACATAAAAATGGGACTTAAACAATTACTCATTTTTTGATTACACATTCCCTTTAACACAGGAAGGTCCTGCAAAGCACTTCAGTGTGAACGAGAGTCTATAAATCCTCTTTTTAGCCTAAACCTAATTTTTATGCTGTTTAACATGCACATGTGCTAAAGTTGGCCTTTGTGCATCATTGTTAAATTGTGGAGATAAAAAAAATCACATGGTTTCGTGCACCAATCAGGAAGACTTTTGCACTCGGTACAGTATTGAGCTTGAAAAACAGTCCAAAAACCACTGGGAAAACCTGGACAAAATTAGTGACAAAAGCAGTTCAAAAAACCAAAACCCCTGAAAAACCGACTGGTTGTAATGAACGGTTCTGCTGAAGACAAAACCGAGCTGATTTTGTCCTTTGCCGTGTAAACGCGCCCTAAGTTACGTCGGATTTAATCCAAGTGTTTGCGCTGTAAAAGAGCGTGATAAACTTTCAGCTTGTAAATCTGGCATATACAGTGGTCCTTCAATGTACGATATTGATTCTGCACCGACCATAACTCTATGGAAAACTGGTAATTGGTCCAAAGCCCCAAAATGTCATCAACATAATGCAAAAAGAAGATATAGGAAAATGAAGCAGATACCTAATAGATATAGCGCGTGCTTACATGTAACAGTGAGAGAGAGCTGCTGAAAGCTGGAAAGCACTTTGTATATTGAAGACAGGAGCTTCTTTGAGTCATGTACTTTATACACATTGTACCACAAAATTGGGGTCCTTATTTGGAGCCCAAAGGAGCCGCTGATTCTGGCACATGTAAAGCGCAGTACAGGAGATATAGTAGTGCACTGTACTGTAGAAAGGCGCAATTGGACCACCAGTAACTGTGTGCAAATGTTCATGACTCTTGCTTGGACCTGCCAGTCAATCACCTGTGCTGAAGAGCTGCAGTGTCACTCTACATACAATGTCACAGGAAAGACCGTTAGGCCATGTTCACACGTTTTATTTCGCAACAGATTTGCAGCCGTATTTTCGGCCGCAAATCCGTTGTGAAATCAGTTACAAACAAGTAACTGGCCGTTTTACATTGATTTTAATGGGAAATACGTGTTGTCGTTCAGGCGACACTTATTTCCGTTCCGGATTGCCGCCGCAAAATGGCCGGAAAAACAATGTGCATGTCAATTATTTCCGGACGGATTCACCACCTATAATGATTGGGGATGATGAATCCGTCGGGAAATCGGTTCAAATACGTGCCACACTTTAGTGAGCTTATTTGAAACTGATTTTCACCTGATTCAGAACGTATTTACGATCGGCAATCCGATGTAAATACGTTCTGAAATAAGCCGTGTGAACATTGCCTTAGATGGTGAAAATAACGGCAGATTTATTAATGCGGCCTGAGGCTACATCCAAACAGCAGAGGACAAAATACCCGTCAGTGACCAATATTTTACACTCCGTTTTCGTCCTGTGTTTTTTTTTTGTTTTTTTTATATACAGTTTTCGGATTTCAGCCGTTCCATTCAGTTGAACAATACTATAATACTCAATAGCACTAGTATATGTCCAAACACACTCCAAAGGCTGAACCTCACCAAATTTGGGTTCCCTCTCATAATCAAGAACCACTCTCCTATATCAGAATCTTACAATCACAAAGCATAGAGAGTAACTGGTATATAAAAATAACAATCTTTATTAATAACATATTAAAATCCTACAAACATAGAACAGGTTTTAAAGGGATCCCATATAAGACAGGTCTATTCACTATAATAGTATAGATGTAAGTATAGTACTGGGAGGTACATGATATATATAATATAACGTCACTCTATTAACTCTACCAATGGTCATAGAGAATATTGACTGGTATAACGAGCCCTTAAATTAGAAAAGTATATCAGAGCAGTATTGCTGATCTCAGTAGCCCAATGCCTCACCAGTATGAATAGAATAGGCCGGTCGCCCCGACGCACGATTCGCAAGTCTTTGCTTTGTCAAGGGGTATACACGCTCAGTGAGCCCTTCCCGAGTTATATGCTGCCGCTTTCTAACACCCACCAGCTGGGGCATGATGCGGGCGCCATGCGCAGAGTTCGGAAGGAGAGAGGCCGATCCCCCACTTCCGGTAGTTCCCGAACCAGCCCCGAAATGCGGGAAGGCAAGACTTCGCCAAAATGCGCGCCGTGCGTTAAAGGACGCCGAGTGGGAACCGGCATCCATCTCCCCACACCGTGCACTGCTCCTGAAGCGCCGTGAACCAAACCGAGCGTCTAAATTTCAACTAGGAGACTACAAAATACCCTCCGTCACTGTTGTCCAGTCTGTCAAACAGCAATAGAACATAACAGTTTCTTACATCACATGTGCATGATCAGAATATCATATCTACACATAACATTTTCATTCGCCGACTTAATATAAATTAACAAACCAAAATATCAGAGAAGGTATCAATGGTGTAATTATTACATGCATTTATAGAGACATAAAAACTGTATTGTCATCATTTTTTTAAAATTCACAGAAAACAGTTTTTAAGGTCTTGTTCTCCAATTGTTAGTATATATTATGGATACATGGTCCACGTAGCATATTCCACATCATGCCACAGATCACAATGCAAACTAAAAAGGAGAAAAAAGTCACTGATTAAAATTTGATTAAAAAGAGGAAAAATATATATAATGCAGAATCCAAGAGTCATAGACACAAAAATCTGGTGGAAACCTTTAAAGAAAGGAGCTGAAGCTCAATTTTTCGTTTAGTCCATTAGGGGTCATAGTGTCAAGTGAGACAATCCATTTTGCCTCCTTTTGTTCCAATGATCTCATCACATTCCCTCCTCTAATTCCAAGATGAATCAGGTCAATGCCACACACTTTCAACAATTTTGGATCACTTCCATGGTATTTAAGGAAGTGTCTGGGTAAAATTTTTAATTGGGAAATATCCTCTACTCCCCTCGCTGCAGCTATATCCCGTGCATGCTCACGTACGCGAATTTTTAATTTGCGTGTCGTGATACCAATGTACTTCTTTAAACATGGACATTGAGCCATATAAATCACATTTTTAGAGGTACATGTGATATAGTGGAAAAGCCGATATTCTCTGGTAGATTGGGAGTTTGAGAAAACAGTTGTTCTTGTCATATTGGGGCAAACCACACATTTACTACAGGGGAAGAAGCCTTGTTTGGGTCCTCGTGTGCTGAATGGATTGCGATTTAGGGTTACGTGGTGACTTCTAACCAGGCAGTCTCTCAAATTGGGAGATCTCCTGGCTGTCATCATAGGATATTCGGGAATCACCTTCGCCAGCACTGGATCAGTTTTTAATATGTTCCAATGCATGCCCAAGATATCCCGTAATTTTATCCATTGTTGACTATAGGTGTTGATGTATCGAATGTTATCCAGCTTCTTATTCCTTTGTTGCAGTAAAAGGTCCCTAGGGTATGTCGGGCACGATTATATGCCCTCTTAATACTCCTCTTACTATATCCCCTTTCCACAAACCGCTCTTTCAAATCCTTTGCTTGTATCTCAAAACCTACATCAGAAGAGCATATGCGTCGCATACGTAAAAATTGGCCAACTGGAATGGCCTTAATTGTAGATGGATTGTGGAAAGAGGAGGCATGCAAAAGGCTATTTACCGATGTATCCTTACGATAAACATCTGTCTGTATGACTCGGTCTTCATCAATTTCTATGGCAACGTCCAGGAATTCAAGACGTCTCACATCAGCTTTAAATGTCAGTCTGATATTATATTCTTTGGCATTTAACTTTGTCATAAACTCAGTCAGCTGAGGCATCGACCCGTGCCATAAAAACAGCACATCATCGATATACCTCAGCCATCATTGAACCTGATCTGCCATATTTGGTATGTCTTCCTGGAAAACTTGCCTCTCCCAATACCCCAGGAATAAATTCGCGTAGGCCGGGGCGCAAGCTGCCCCCATGGAGGTCCCTTGGCATTGGATATAATGCTGATCTCTAAAGACAAAGGCATTATGGGTAAGTATGAATCTAAGAAGATCCAAGATTAATTGACTCAAGTCAGGTTCCAAGCCACTTGATCTAAGAAAAAATTCCACTGCTGTCAGTCCATCATTGTGTCTGATGCTAGTATAAAGGGATTCAACATCTGCTGTTACCGTAACCCCGCCTCCAGGATCAAATCTGTGGGTGTCCCGAACATATGAAGGTAGAAGTTGACCAAGGTTTCAAATAATGGTCAATAAACTTACAAACAGGATCGCAGAGTCCACCTATTCCCGACACTATTGGACGCCCGGGCGGATTGACGGGATCTTTGTGGATTTTTGGAAGGAAATATAGGGTCGGAGTTTTAGGGAATCTCACTATCAGATTATCATATACTTTTTTGGGGATAATACCCTGTTGGAATGCTTTATCCACCAATTGCATAAGTTCCTTAGAGAACTTCTCAATTGGATTAAATGATATTTTCTTATATGTCTGCCGATCTCTAAGTTGGCGCAATGCCTCCTTTTCATAGCTCTCAACCGGCCAGATCACTATATTCCCCCCCTTGTCTGCTGGTTTAAACACTACGTCCTTCATTGACTGCAACTCCTTAAGTGCATTTCTTTGACGTTTAGTAAGATTGTCCCTATCATTCCTAATAGACAATTTTTTCATGTCTGCAATTACCAATCTCACAAAGATTTCTATTTGTGGGCAAAGGGACAAGGGGGGAAACCTAGATGACCTGGCACACAATTGAGAGGGAAATTTACCTGATATTGGCTCATTTTGTTCTGCCATTAATTCCTCCAATATAGAGATCGCATTTCTCTCTTCTTCAGATAGTGAAAAATCTTGGTTTTCCTTACTCGCATGGAACTTTTTTTAAAATTAATCTCCTTGCGAAAAATTGCAAGTCCTTTAGGGCTGTAAAGAAATTAAAAGGGTTAGCTGGTGAAAATGTAAGCCCCAAACTAAACACCTCTCTCTGGTCATCTGATAGTACATACGAAGATAAATGAATTACCTTCATTTTACTCCGCGTTGAGGCATTAGCCTCCCGTGGAGTAGTATTTTTTCCACGTCCAGAGGGATTCTTTGTCTTTTTCTGAATAGCATCAGAACTTTCATTATTTTGTCTCAGACGCAAGTGGACACCAGTGATGGAGGGTATTTTGTAGTCTCCTAGTTGAAATTTAGACGCTCGGTTTGGTTCACGGCGCTTTGGGAGCAGTGCGCGGTGTGGGGAGATGGGTGCCGGTTCCACTCGCGTCCTTTAACGCACGGGGCGATGTGCGGAAGTTTCTTGCTCGCGATGGGGGGGGCCAATCTGGCCTCTTCTCCATCCCAACTCTGCGCATGCGCCGATCATGCCCCAGCTGTGGGTGTTAGCGCGGCCCAGCATTTAACTGGGGAGAGCTCATGAGCGGTGTATACCCCTTGAAAAAGCAAAGACTTTCGAAAAAGTGCGTCGGGGCGACCGGTCTATTCCATTTATACTGGTGAGGCATTGGGCTCTGAGATCAGCAATACTGCTCTGATATACTTCTCTAATCTTTAAAGGGCTCGTTTATACCAGTCAATATTCTCTAGAAACCCTTGGTTAGGTTTAAATAAGAGTGACGTTATATTATATACAGTCATATGAAAAAGTTTGGGCACCCCTATTAATCTTAATCATTTTTAGTTCTAAATATTTGGGTGTTTGCAACAGCCATTTCAATTTGATATATCTAAAAACTGATGGGGCACAGTAATATTTCCGGATTGAAATGAGGTTTATTGTACTAACACAAAATGTGCAATATGCATTAAACCAAATTTTGACCGGTGCAAAAATTTGGGGTACCCCCTTTTCATTTTATTGATTTGAATACTCCTAATACTTTTTACTGACTTTCTGAACACAACATTGGTTTGTAACCTCACTGAGCTTTGAACTTCATAGCCAGGGGTATCCAATGATGAGAAAAGGTATTTAAGGTGGCCCAAATTGCAAGTTTTCTCCCATTTTGAATTTTCCTGTTAAAAAGTGGCATCATGGGTCCTCAAAACAACCTCTCAAATGATCTGAAAACAAAGATTGTTCAACATAGTTGTTCAGGGGAAGGATACAAAAAGTTGTCTCAGAATTTAACCTGTCCTTGGGGCAAAAAGGGACGGGGCAGTTCTTGTTAAGCCCAGAAGTGGCAGGCCCAAAAAAATATCAGAAAGGCAGAGAGAAGGAATGGTGAGAACAGTCAAGGACAATCCACAGAACACCTCCAAAGAGCTGCAGCATCATCTTGCTGCAGATGGTGTCACTGTGCATCGGTCAACAATACAGCACACTTTGCACAAGGAGAAGCTGTATGGGGAGTGATGCGAAAGAAGCCGTTTTTGAAAGACGCCAAAACAGTCACCTGAGGTATGCAAAAACATATTTGGGGCAAGCCGCTTCATTTTGGAAGAAGGTTTCCCGTGGACTGATGAAACAAGATTGAGTTGTTTGGTCATACAAAAAGGCGTTATGCTGGCGTCCCAAAAAACAGCATTCCAAGAAAAACAACTTGCTACCACTGTAAATTTGGTGGAGGTTCCATCATTTCTTTGGGGCTGTGTTTGGCCAATGCCGGCACGGAATCTTGTGAAAGTTGAGGGTCGCATGGATTCAACTCAGGGATCAGCAGATTCTTCAGAATAATGTACAAGAATCAGTGATGAATTTGAAGTTACGCCGGGATGGATATTTCACAAGACAATGATCCCAAACACGCTCCAAATCTACTCAGGCATTCATGCAGAGGAACAATTAAAAATGTTCTGGGGAAAGGCCTCCCAGTCCCCAGACCTGAATATCATTGAACATCTGTGGGTACTTTGAAGCGGGCTGTCCCCTGTCGGCGACCATCAAACTTAAATGAACTTGAATTGTTTTGTAAAGAGGAAATGGTCAAAAATACCCTTCCAAACCAGGAATGATTAAAAGCTAAAGGAAGGACTAGGGCTGTTATTTTTGCAAAAAGGAGGATCTACTAAAATTAATGTCACTTTTCTGTTGGGGTGCCCAAAACTTTTGCACCGGTCATAATTTTGGTTTAATGCATATTGCACATTTTGTGTTAGTTTCAATAAACCTCATTTCAATCCGGAAAATATTACCCGTGTCCATCAGTTATTAGATATATCAAAATTTAAATGGCTGTTGAAACATCCAAATATTTAGAACTAAAAATGATTAAATTAATAGGGGTGCCCAAACTTTTTCATATGACTGTTATCATGTTACTCCCAGTATTATACTTCATCTATTTCTGTTATTATAGTGAATAGACCTGTCTTAAAATGGGATCCCTTTAAAACCTGTTCTATGTTTGTAGGATTTTAATGTTATTAATAAAGATTGTTCTTTTTATATACCAGTTACTCTCTATGCATTGTAATACTATAATACTATAGAACATGTTTTTGGAGTTGAAATCCGAGCTGTGTAGACTACAGCTCGGATTTTCTGTTGCTGTCTATAGGGATGGTTTACAGTTGGATTTTTGCAGATTCTAAATAAAGAATCCCTGCAGTATATACGTAGCCTAAAAGACAGTATAAGCTTAGGCTAGACATATTTACAATGTGCCACATTTATCATGTTGATAAATTTGCCGCATGTTTAGACTGTCCAGTCTAACTTTATGCCTTCTGTAGTTTCTAACCTACAACTTATGTGGCTCTTAATCAAAAAGTGCCGTTCTGTAAATCAATATACCACTTGCAAAAGAAGAGGCGTCCTACAAATAATTAATTCAAAAACTGATTTTATTAGTAAACGGGATAAAAACAACACTAAAAACATAAGAGAATGAAAAAAGGTGGGAGGCAGACAGAAATAATTCAGTAAATGAGTTCACAACTAATAGTCCTGGAATGTATAGCATACAATTGGTTAATACAAGTCCACGCTCAGTATGTGCATAAATACCCAAATATGGTCTTATGCTTCTGTGTCTTTATCTGGATTCCACTAAACCATTATATCCAGTATAAATTAGTGAAAATGTAGAGTCCACAGACCAGGAAAACTAATGATGAAAGCCGTGTGAACACAGTATAAGTCCAGCACCGATGCATATAAAAATGAAGAATCTTTATTAAAATACAGGCACAGCAGAGGCAATGCTGACGCATTTTGGGTGCTAACAAACCCTTATTCATAGCATGAATAAGGGTCTGTTAGCACCCGGAATGCGTCAGCATTGCCTCTGCGGTGCCGGTATTTTAATATGCTACGTTAAAAGGGTTGTCTCACTCATGATTCATCTCACCTCAGTCCTGTTTTCTTGGTTTCATTTTGAATTTAGGGGACGTATTTATGGCTTCCACTAGGCTGCAGTAGAAAGTCAGGTCTGTAGCTATAGCAACCAGTGTTGGCAGCTATAGGGGAATTAACAGGTCTGTAGCTATAGGACCTGAGGAAACTGATGAGCTCCCTACAAGAGGGGGATATTCAGGGGAAAAGGAGGACACTGTTAATGGACACATATTCAAAGTGACTTGTTTTTGCAAGATCTTTAACATAAAAAGCAATCCTTGTAGTGAGACAACTACTTTAAATAAAGATTTTTATATGCATCAGTGCTGGACTTATATTGTGTTCACACGACTTCCATCATTTGCTTTCTATGGCTGTTCCTGTCTCCTGGCTTGGTCCGTGTGGCCTATGCGCTGTTAACCAATTCCAGCAGGCGAGCTGGGGACTGTTTTGTCTATTCAGACCAGGAAAGCTGCCACACGTGTAACCACAACTTCATCAGTTCAGTGTCTTGATCTGGATTCAGCTACATCATTATACACCGTTAATAGGACCATGTTTTGGGGTTTATGCACATCCTGATAGGCTTGTGTTACCCTATGCAGTTTTGTATGCTATACATTCCAGGACCTTATTAATTTATTCACTGATTTATTTTTTTCTGTCTGCCTTCCACCTTTCTTGTATTTTTCGCTGCTGGTTCAATTGCCTTAAAGGGGTTTTGCCACGATGTAATGTTGACGTAGGATCCTCCAAAATGGGTATTTAATCACTTTTCTAAATATATGTGATTAGAAAAAGTCAAGCCTGTGAGAGCTACAACTTTCTTTACATGCCCTTAGTTACTTAAAAGTTTACATTAGACACAACCAGCAGCTGATCTGACCAGGAGCTGATCTGGCTGCGCTTGCGTGTTTGCACTTCTTTTCTGATGACAGAGAACATGAAGGAGCTTGCAAAGGGCTGGGGAGAAAGTGCAGTGTATGAGGCGTTCTGCTGTATAGAGAATCCACTAGTTATAATGTAATTATCTTAGTAAAGATTGCAAACGCTCCCTTGCTTCCTCGCTCTGCAAGGGGCTGGGGAGAAATGTGCAGTGTATGAGGCTTCTGCTGTACAGAGAATCCACTAGTTGTAATGTAATTATCTTAGTAAACATTGCAAACGCTCCCTTGCTTACTGGCTCTGCTCGGGTCTCCTCTCTCTCCCCCCTGCAGCCGTTCATGACACAGCATGATTTGTTTATCTTCTGTCCTGAGCAGATAACAGGTAAGGAAGTCACTTCCTAGCAAAACCCCTGTAAATCTGCCCCATTGTGGCCGTTGCTACTTGAGGTACCACTGTATAGTGTTGAGACATCAGCTCGAACCTGCTGTTTGATTGTGTTGTGAAACAGTGCCATTTTTGGTGAGGTTTGAAGTACTTTGCCTGACTAATCTCATTTCTTTTTTTACTATTTTTCTCCTTTTCCTCATTTGGTTTTGGGATGGTTACTCTGCCTTTGCAATGTACCAACCTGACCTTTATGAATCAATAAACAACTTCCTTCCAACTTTTACAGTTCTTCTTACAAAATGCAGATAGTTAAAAATAAAAAGCGCTTTAGCTGGTATATCTGTGAACATCTGGTTGGATGCAGCCCACATGCCTTTCC
This sequence comes from Phyllomedusa bahiana, assembly GCA_025379985.1. Classification (NCBI taxonomy): domain Eukaryota; kingdom Metazoa; phylum Chordata; class Amphibia; order Anura; family Hylidae; genus Phyllomedusa; species Phyllomedusa bahiana. The sequence continues at coordinate 39,540 of JAODAL010002609.1, forward strand.
TTCCCACTTTGTATGACTTTTATATTATTTGTAATGTTTTGTACTAATTTTAGTGGTAGATGCCTCATGTGCATTTTTTTTTTACACTAGCTAATTATTAGGCTATATTGTTTCTTTATCCCGTGCACAAGTGGCACACTCGATCACGAGGATGACTTTTCTGGTGACTAGGAATATGTTTATGCATGTAGCAGCATGGTTTTTGGGTTAATTTTTTTTTTTTTTATTTTTTTTTTTTTTTAACCACACGCAGAGTCGGCATGTATCTAGACCATCTGAGCAATGGGTCAACCATGAGTCTTGCAGAAGTATTCATAACGTTATTTAAAATTTTACACTTAAATGTATTTTATTCATATTTTATTTGATAGAGCAACATAAATTGCAAGTTATTGTGAGTTTAATGTAAAATACGTGCTTTTCCAAATTTTTGTAAACTAAAAAATTGGAAATTGGGGCATGCATATGTATTCAGCCCTCCTGAGTCAATACGTTGTAGGACCACCTTTAGCTGCAATGACAACTGCAATCTGTTGGGGGATGTCTCTACCAGCTTTGCACATCTAGAGGCTGGAATTTTTGCCCATTCTTTTTTTGCAAAATAGCTCTAGCTCAGATTGGTTGACAAACCAGTCATGTCACAGATTGTCAATGGAATCAAGTCTGGATTTTAAACAGATCAGTTTAACACATGACTATGCTTTGATATAAACTATCCCATTGTAGGTTTGGCTGTATTTTTAGGGTGAACCTATGCCTCAGTCTCAAGTCTTCTGCAGCCTCTAACAGGTTTTTTTTTTTTTGCAGGATTTCCCTGTATTTAGCTCCATCTTTCCATCAACTCTGACCAACATTAAAAACCCTGCTGAAGCAAAGCATCCCCACAGTATGATGCTGCCTTCACCATGCTTCACGATGAGGATAGTGTGTTCAGGATGATGTGCAGTGTTGACTTTCCTCCAAACATAGCATCTGACATTTAGGGCCACATGTATGAAAAGTGTTCAGGTCTAAAACTCACTTTGTTTCCCATAGCAGCCAATCCGAGAGCTTCTCTCATTTTTTCCAGAGCACTATATGAAATGATAGGGGCGTTCTGATTGGTTGCAGTGGGAAACAAAGTGAGTTTTAGACCTAGATGGAGTTCATACATGTGACCCTTAATTTTCATCTGACGGGAGCACCTTCTTCCACATGCTTGTTGTGTCCCCTCTATAGGTTTTTACAAACTGTGAACGGAACTTCTTATGGTTTACCTTCAAAAAGGGCCTTTCTTCTTGCCACACCTCTATACAGGCCAGATTTGTGGAGTACACGACTAATAGTTGTCCTATGGACAGATTCTTCCTCCTGAGCTCTGGATCTTTGCAGCTCCTCCAGAGTGACCCTGGGCTACGTCTCTAATTAATGGTCTCATTTTCAGGGCTGTCCGTTTAGGTGGACGGCCGTATCTTGGTAGATTAGCAGTTGTGCCATAGTCCTTTCATATAAGGCCATATTCACACGGCTTAAAATGGGCCGTATTTCGGTCCATAATTACGCGCCGAAGTGCGCAAATTACGGCTGAAAAAGGCCCATTCATTACGGTAATCCACAGATCTCATAGAGAACTATGGATTACGTCTCCTCTCCCCGCCCGGCGAATCCGCTGCGGGGGGAGATAAGTGACATGTGAATTACCAGCGGCGTATACGCGCCGCTAGTAATGATTGTCTATGGGCCGGCGAAGTGCCGGCCCCCTGCTCAGTCCCCCGCTCCCGCCCCCGGTCACACAGCGTAATTGCGGGGCGTAATTACGCCCTGCAAATACACCGTGTGAACATAGCCTTACAGGTGATGCATTGAACAGTGCTCCTTGATATATTCCGTGCTTGGGCTATTTTTTAAAGCCTAACCCTGTAATACACCTTGCCACAACTGTATCTCTGATCTGTTTGGTGTGTTCCTTAGTTCCCATTCTGCTGTTTGTTCACTAATGTTCTCTACCCTCTGAGGCCTTCTCAAAACTACTGTAGTTATACTGAAAATAAATTGTTCTCTATTTACTAACTAGGTGGCTTCTGGAGGCAATTAGGGCGCTTTCATACGGTGCGTTTTTGACGCCTTTTTTGTGCAGGAAGGCAAAGCAATTAATACTGTACATTGCTGCACAAAAAATGCATCAAAAACGCACCGCGTGAAAGTACCCTTAGGGTATGTTCACACCGCGTTTTTGGATCTGTTGGATCCGAACATTGGATTCAAAAATGCTGCAGCAATCACATGTGAAACATATCCAACAAGTATTAATAATAATAATAATAATCTTTATTTATATAGCGCCAACAAATTCCGCAGCACTTTACAATGTAGAGGGTATAATTACAGACAAAAGACAGACATTACACAGTGAAAGCTACTTACAGGTGAGACACAAGGTGTTAGGGCCCTGCTCACAAGAGCTTACAATCTAAGAGGGTGCATGGGGGAAACAAAGGGGGAGAAGTGCTAAATTTACAATGGCCCAGCCATACTTTATAAATATGGGGAGGTTTACGTAAAAATTTGGTGAACCTGCCACCATGACTGTACATCTATATACAGATAAGTGCCTATGAGTGCCCTAGTGTAGGAAGTGACAAATGTGTGTGATAGAAGGTGGGGGTTAACAATTAGTGGTTTTGGTAGGCCTGCCTGAGAAGATGTGTTTTCAGGACACTCTTAAAACTGCGAAGGCTGGGATTGTGCCTGATGGTACGTGGTAGGATGTTCCAGAGAATGGGTGCAGCACGTGCAAAATTTTGAAGACGGGCATGGGAGGTTCGGATGATTGTAGTCTGTAGTTTGATGTCCGCAGCGGAGCGTGTTGGATGCAGCAGAATCGCACCCTATCATTTTTAAATAGGGTTCTTGCTGCGTCTTTCAGACCAAGAATTGACTTGTCAATTCTTGGGATGGATCCGAAAAATGCAGTGAGACTCACATCGGCGATCACTTGTGTAAACACCGATGCGTGTTTCATATTAAAAGCAATGTAAAATCACACTATTTGTTAGCTGCGTGTTTGGGAACCGACAGATGGATCCAAACACGCAGCTCAAAAGCGTATGTAACACGGATGAAAAGATGCCATGTGAACATACCCTTAGTCACACTGGGTTTTGTTTAGGAGTATTGGAGTACAGAGGGTTGAATATACAGTATATGCACACTCCACTTTTCAGTTTTTAATTTGCAAAAGCTGTGTTTTAACAAATCTGTGTCAACATTCATGCTGAAAAATCTGCCTCAAAAAAGCGTCAAAAGCCATGTCTTCATTACCAATCTACATGTAAAATGTATGAATTTAACGTGCATATTCCACATTGCTGGACCCTTCCTTCCCATTAAAGGTGTTTTAGCACAAAGGCATTTCATGCCTGGTTTGTCCTGCTTTAGCTTACAGTATGTTCAAAAGAGGATGTGTATGATTTGTTTGAATTGCATAACATGTGACCCAGCAGGCTTGACATCTCCAGGCCTTTTTTCACAATGTACTTACTCTAGTCAAACAAAGGTCTGTTTATGTAAAGAGCTGTGAGTAGCTACATTGTAGTGGAGTTCCCTGCAGGAACCATACATGTGGATTATTTTTTTTTTTAGTGCACATACCCAATTGAAGTTTCTGTTTTATTTATTTGCACTGTTTGACTAATTACTAAGGTGTACAGAGGACAGGAGTAGGAGACCATCTAGAGTTGAACACACTCTCTCAGCAGTGAGTGTGTATGATTACTAAGCAGGGAAGTAGCTGCCTGAGAGTAGAGGGGATGTCTGAGCATGTGCGGCCAGGACTGAGGAGCTCTCTTCACTGGTTGTGTCCCCTAGAGACAAGCTGTACACTATGAATCACTAGGAAGTAGTAGCTATAACAAAAATAGTACAGAATTTTTAATAATGGTGAAAATGTTTATTATTTAATTTGCAAGTTTCACACATCAATTTTACTTCAAGGTAAACCCCCTTTAAGAACCCCGCTATTTTTGGCCTTGAAAAAGAATACTTGCATTAATCTTTTTTTGGCAGTTTTTGAGGGGGTTGTGGGTTGGCTTCTACAACGTTCACTAAGCAATATAAGTGACTTCTTGGCTTTTATTTTACAGGTCGGTAAAATTGCAGGATCGAACATGTCATTTTTTTCCTTTTTATGGTTACTATTTTTGCACAATAAAAACACTTTCTTTAAAGAAAGTCATTGAATTTTGTCACCGTGTTCTGAAAGAAATACAGTTGATATTTTTCCATCAACAGAGTTATATATTTTTATTGTTTTGGAGGGCGAGTAGACTTTTTTCACTTGTACTATTATGAGGTACATACAAATTTTTCATCACATTAGGGCGCGTTTATCAAGGCGATTTTGCCAAAACAAATGGTGCATATACTTTACTCCACATTCATTCTGGGCTGTAGATTGTTTCTAGACACTGTTGCGCCTTGTCTGACAAATGGAGCATGGACTTGGTAAAATAGATGGGGCTTCATGAAAAATTAATATAGCTTAGCGTACAACACAATGCGCCAAAATTTTTGCTTAGTTTGTGGCATAAAATGTGCTTGTTGGTGTAAGGTTAGACAAGACCGTTCTAAAATGGGTCAAATTTATCAACACTATGAGAAATGTACTTCATTGTAAGACTCTCTAGTCGAAGTGACATTGGGGCACATTTATCAAGGCAGATTCTGGCACAGTTTGTGCAAAAAGCTTTGCACCAGGTTTCTGATGTGTATTTAGACCGTTTCGAGACCCTTCTGCACCTTGTCTGGCAAAAGGGTGTGGTCCCATGAGAAAGGGGTGTGACATAATGTGAAGTGCAGTGTGACGGAATTTTGGTGTGGTAAGTGACATTACGTCTCCTCTCCCCGCTCGGACAATACGCCGAGCGGGGAGAGAAGTGACATGTCAATTATTCATGGCGTATACGTGCCGCTAGAAATGTATGTCTATGGGGACGGCCGCCTGACGCTCCCTCCGACCCGCCCCTGATCCCGAGCACACAGCGTAATTGCGGGCGAAATATGTCCCCGCAATTACACAGTGTAAACATAGCCTAATACAAAAAACGACCTGTAGTCTACACAGATTGTTTTTTTTTTTTTTTTTTTTTTTTTTCCCCAGCTCGTTTTCTGGCGCCGGCGGAATTAGGAAAATGTATAATACGCTGGCGTTTCACGTTTTTTTTTCCATCGGTTTCCCATGCAACCAGTTGTATGGGTCGTGGCAAAAAAAAGCTAAAACCGACCACAGTTTTTGCATAAAAAAAGACAAAAACCGCGATCATGCATCGGACAAAAAGCTGTCCTATGCTGGGTGGCCAAAGCCTTTCTGTCAGTGATTGGATTGTTTGAGAATTGTGCAAAGTTTTTCTTAAAATAAACTATCATGTCAGACTACTCATTTTTTTGCAACAGCTATACATTTTACTTCTCGTCTTACAGACTGTACAACATATCAAGCAGAAATCACCTTTTCAGTATGTATTAATGTTTGCTGCTCCGGTTTATTAGAACTTGCTAACCAAACCTGTAATTTTCAGACAAAGTTGCACTGTTGTGATCATTACTTTATGGAGATTGGGTTGTAAATTGCTTGTTTGGACAGTGATTGCTGGCTGCTGCGTGGGATTTCGTGCTGGATCCTGTGGTGACTCTGTGCCTTTCTCCTCTCGGGTATAATTTTGTGAAACTTGCACTTACTGTTGCTTTCAGTTTTGCAGCCATTTCTCTTCGGTTTCCCCACTTGATGCTGCATCTGATGTTTGCATTTTTATAGCAGTATATTTCCTGGCTAATGTTTTGTCTCTTAGTTTATCATTCTCAGACTTGATATTCTGTTTTTCAATTCTTTACTAACCTGTATGTTGAGATAATATATTTCTCCACATAGATCAACATCATTAAAGGAGTTGTCTCATTACAAGCTTTCAGCCTAAGTCAGTGAGCTGTTCTCCGGATACCACGGACGTCTCGTCCAGTACTCTTAGCCTCCAGCCCGGACTTTACATTTTTCTCTTCTGGACACCCAGATTGCCTCTACAGGTGTCCCTCCACCTAAGTTTTGAACTTATAGCTTCACCATTACCTTCCTACTTATTTGATGTCTCTTGATAAAGGCAAACCGCCGAAACGTCGATAAAGTATTGACATCAATCTCACATTTGATCCACTATCATGTAAAGCACTTGTTGAACATGTCCTTGTATATATTCCCTTTAAATTTATTTTTTTTTGGAATGATCTCTGCCTCACATAAATAAATGCATTAATTTACTCACGATGCTTTGCGGATTGGTGTGCAGATGGATATTATCTTAATTGATACTTGCCTGACAATCCTCTTTTCCACATTGCAACCATGTTAATACTTATTCCCCCCTACTGGTATGCATAACCATTTATCTTCTATACTAAGTCAGTGAGCCTGGCAGTTGAATTGAGGGGCGTGCTTCTTGTCTGCCTCTTCTGCTCCCTCTTCCCCCCTTCCCTCAGCACACAGCTCTCCTCCATAACTTCTATACAGCAGGGTGGAGGGGGGGGGAGCGCGACGGGGTTTGCTGCCAGAGTTAACCCTGTGTGTGCCTGCCTAGGTCTGCTGCAGCTCTTGCTGCTCGTCTCCACAGTCAGGAGACAGGAGAGGGCTGATCTATGAGTGTGGAGCCAGAGCAGGGGGGATGCAAGTGTTCCTATACCCCCTGCTTAGCATACAAATCTGCACATCTCCAGCAACAACAAACAAACCCGATCAGAACAGACACAGGGCAGCTGTTAAGTGTTACTATACTCAGCATGTGTCACTAGTACACCAGAGCATGAACCCTTCCCATGCCCCCCTGATCTGTATAGTATTAGTATAGTTACAGCTCCACAGACACATCATGATTATAGTAACAGACAGGGTCACTGCTGTCACATCCATCTGTGTAGAGAGCAGGAGGAAACAGGCACACACAGGGTTAATCCAGGCAGCATGCACAGAAGCCAGAGCCTTCCCCCTCCTCCACTACAGAAGCATTCTGTGTGGGAGGGGCTCTCTGCTCTGACCTGTATTCAGAGGCTGATGAGTCATACAGACCTGACAGCCAGTGGAGAAAGATCAACAGTCGCTGCTATAGAGATTTGAGAAGCTGATGTACGTAATACTAACAGGGCTTACTCAAAATCAGTAGGACATTTGTAATGAACATATATTGCAAAGCTGCTTGTTTTTTAAAGATCTTTTAATTAAAACCCAATCATTGTAGCGAGACAACCCCTTTAACGCAGAAGGCTGCCATTTAGTTTCAGTTGTTGTTGGCACCTGCATGTAAGGATGCTAATGATAAATGAGGAGAACCCATAGACACCCTGGCTCCTAATCCATTTTAAAGAAAGAGGCTGTAAGATAAATAAGGCTTAGGGACTAGAAGAACACCAGAGTGGATACAGTGCCTGTGGACGGCCTGACTTTTTGTTCGTAAATCTGTGTTCTGTCCAGCACTCTGTGTTTTATGCTCTGTGACTTGTGGAAGGATATTTCAGCCCTAATTGATAAAGGAACGAAACATGAGTATTTCATGCAATAAATTGCTACTTTATTAACTATTCAAAACTGCTCAGTGGAAGTAAAGTGAGTGTATGAAGTATGTGACTAGGAAGTGTAGTGCAATGTTAACATCCAACTGGACCTTCAAGGGGTTGTCCACTTCATGAAAGGAACAAATCCCGGCTTCCATTAAAATGAAAAAAATATATATATTTGCCATCCCCTGGTTCCAGCGTTGCCACCCCTACTCTATACCCTCACTCTACACATAGTCGCACTCTAACCGTCATTTCTCCACTCTTAACGTCTTCCGCCCACTACCATTCTGGACATGCTCGCACTCCAAGGGCATGTCCCCACTACATGGGTTTTCGGCCGGTTTTTCAGCCGGTTTGCGGTTTTTCAGACCGCCTGAAAAACCGGCCGAAAATGAGCACAATTGTGCTCTATGGGAAAACCCGTCCAGCAGTCCCCACTGCACGGGTTTTCCGCCCGCGGTCCGGCCGCAAAACATTCTAAAAGTACAATCTTCCGTCCGGTTTCCTGACCGAATCTATGCTTCTCAATGTGAAGGGGGAGGGCTTTTCTCCGCTCATCACGGACAAAAGCCACCCCCCCGCGGACATGGGGACGGCCACAAAACAGGACAAATGCCGGCTGGCAAACGGACCGGTATTTGTCCTGTGCCGTGAGAGCGCGCCCTAACCCCTCTTCCTCCACGCTGAGCTCTCCTCTCCCATGCCCATTCTACACATACTCGCACTCTGAACCCCCCTCTCCCATCCTTACTCTACACATAGTCGCAGTCTAACCATCCTTTCTCTACTCTGAACGTCCCACTACCATCCCCATTCTTCACATACTCGCACTCTAAACCCTCTTCCTCCATTCTGAACCACCTTCCATCCTCACTCTCACATACCGCATCTAACCTCTGCTCCATTCTGACCACCCCTCCATCCCACTTTCACATACTCGCACTCTACCCTCTTCCTCATTCTGAACCCCCCTCCCATCCTCACTCTTCACATACTCGCACTCTAACCCTCTTCCTCCATTCTGAACCACCCCTCCCATCCTCACTCTTCACATACTCGCACTCTAACCCTCTTCCTCCTTCTGAACCACCTCTCACATCCTCACTCTTCACATACTCGCACTCTAACCCCTCTGCCTCCATTCTGAACCACCTCTCCCATCCTCACTCTTCCCATCCTCGCACTCTAACCCCTCTTCCTCCATTCTGAACCCCCCTCTCCCATCCTCACTCTTCACATACTCGCACTCTAACCCCTCTTCCTCCATTCTGAACCACCCTCTCCCATCCTCACTCTTCACATACTCGCACTCTAACCCCTCTGCCTCCATTCTGAACCACCCTCTCCCATCCTCACTCTTCACATACTCGCACTCTAACCCCTCTTCCTCCATTCTGAACGTCCCACTACCATCCCCAATCTTCACATACTCGCACTCTAACCCCTCTTCCTCCATTCTGAACCACCCTCTCCCATCCTCACTCTTCACATACTCGCACTCTAACCCCTCTTCCTCCATTCTGAACCACCCTCTCCCATCCTCACTCTTCACATACTCGCACTCTAACCCCTCTTCCTCCATTCTGAACCCCCATCTCCCATCCTCACTCTTCACATACTCGCACTCTAACCCCTCTTCCTCCATTCTGAACGTCCCTCTACCATCCTCAATCTTCACATACTCGCACTCTAACCCCTCTTCCTCCATTCTGAACGTCCCACTACCATCCCCATTCTTCACATACTCGCACTCTAACCCCTCTTCCTCCATTCTGAACCCCCCTCTCCCATCCTCACTCTTCACATACTCGCACTCTAACCCCTCTGCCTCCATTCTGAACCACCCTCTCCCATCCTCACTCTTCACATACTCGCACTCTAACCCCTCTTCCTCCATTCTGAACCCCCCTCTCCCATCCTCACTCTTCACATACTCGCACTCTAACCCCTCTTCCTCCATTCTGAACCACCCTCTCCCATCCCCCCGCTTCACATACTCGAACTCTAACCCCTCTGCCTCCATTCTGAACCACCCTCCCATCCTCACTCTTCACATACTCGCACTCTAACCCCTCTTCCTCCATTCTGAACCACCCTCTCCCATCCTCACTCTTCACATACTCGCACTCTAACCCCTCTTCCTCCATTCTGAACCCCCTCTCCCATCCTCACTCTTCACATACTCGCACTCTAACCCCTCTGCCTCCATTCTGAACCCCCTCTCCCATCCTCACTCTCACATACTCGCACTCTAACCCTCTGCTCCATCTGAACCCCCTCTCCCAGCCTCACACCTCACTTACTCGCACTCTAACCCCTCTTCCTCCATTCTGAACGTCCCTCTACCATCCCCATTCTTCACATACTCGTACTCTAACCCCTCTTCCTCCATTCTGAACCACCCTCTCCCATCCTCACTCTTCACATAGTTGCACTCTAACCCTCTTTCTTCCACTCTTCGCCTATCTGTTCACTAGGGCCCGCTGACCTGGTATCCAATGTAGGATGCTGTTGGAAGAAAGCAGGCTGCAGTTGGTGGCTTCAGGGCAGCACCACTTCTAGTTCAAAGAACTTTTGGCAGCCAGTTGGCTGTGGCACGTTCAGCAGTTCTGACGGGAGTGCCGGAGGTCTCTCCTATTTTAGGGACTCTTCCGCACAACCCAGAAGAGTTGGCAAGCATGCTTGTAGAGCATGGCAGATCCTGTGTTATCTTTACATTGGTGTTGCCTTTTATCATAGTCCTGTTTGTGAAGTCATCTGGGAATGGTTAGTCTATTAATTGGCTAAGTGGCCAGAGTGGATTTTATGATTTTTTTTTTTTTTTTAAAGATGGATAGTGACACACTCTGTTTAAGGAGGTTACAGAGAAGGCCTGCATTGCAAGGGAAGAAACTGCATTTGATAATATCCATTTGTTACAGACTTCAAGCAGTTGTTACCGGCAGAGCATTAGTATCCAAGTATTAAAATGAACCTTACATTTATTCTTATGTTGGTTCTTCTAATTTCTTTTGAGTTTATGAAAGTAAAGGGCTGTGTTAAGAAAAAAAAATCTAGGCTAACCACTAAAGGGGTGTTAGGGGACCTAAGAATGCTTGTTTGTTTATCGGCACATGAGTAAAGATACAAGATAATACTCATACTTGCCTCCCGGATGCTCCCATTCACACCCGGCTGCTGGGTCCATTCATCCCGGAAGCAGCCAATGAACGTTCATTGTCCACATGACAAGTGCAGCCAATCACAGGACACAACATCACCTGTACGTGACCTCTGTGGCCTGTGATTGGCTGCACTTGACAGGTGAACTGTTGACATCCGGGAGTGAACGGGAGCATCCGGGAGGTATGAGTCTTAGCTTCTATTTTTAAACATGCCCTGAAAGACAAATGACCATTGTTAGATCCTGGAACATCCTTTTAAAGGGTTATTCCCATCATAGACATTGACATTTTAGTAGGTTATGTTGGCAGCATGCTGGGTTGTACTCGTAACTCCCATTGATTTAAATGGGATAGTCCTGAGTCCAGATAAAAATGGAGATGATTGGGGGCTCATTCTTGAGATAGGTGCGGGGACTATCGATATGCCATCAATGTCTATGGAGAGAACACCCTCTTATGCACCATTTTGAATTAATCTGTAGGTTTAGACTTCAATTGCTTATTGAGGCTAAATTATGTGAATTGTCACTGTCCAGATTCTTCTAGACCCGATTGTATATTTATCTTTCTAAGTATTTTAAAGCAGAAGCAAAATCACTGGGGGGGATCCAAGTGGAACCTATGCACCACTGGTATTACTATATGCATTACTGAAGGGCACTATTATTTTTGGCAACTGGCCCAGGTCACTTGTAAATAAAGTGCATAAGATGATATTGAAATCAGTGTCTTAAGTTGGTACCTTTCTGTATGCATTATTGGGGCATAGGTACGTCTTAGAGGTATGCCCAACACACGAGACCCCCGCTAGAGCCACTACTAAAGAGCAGTTGTGATCAGGGCTGTGGAGTCGGCAAGCCGAAGCCCCGATTCCGACTCCTCGATTTCCCAAACCTCCGACTCCTGACTCCCTCATACATGGCACATGTTTAAGTGATAACTTTACTGTAGTAAAATGGTAACATCAGGCTCTTTTATCAACTTATGATACAATAATCAAGCTATTTAGGTAGAACAGACACTGACGAGCAAAAGGGTAACAATTTCTTGATCTTTTGAACACTTGTGGGTAGAGTTGAAGAAAAATCTGTATTTGTATGCAAGTCCAGTCTGCACCAACTTTGGGAATGTGTAGAAGAGACCTGGGAGCAGATTTTGGTCAAGATGTGCTTGAATCTGATTCAGAGCCCAGACGGATTCAGGCAGAGCTGAAAGCCAAAGGGGGATTTCCCAAATACTAACAAAATAATAAAAAATAAAATTTTAGGAGCAAAACTGTAACAATGCAGTTACAGGAAAGAATCTGCAGAACTAAGCAGATGCTAAATACTTGCAAGTCAAATTTTTGTATAAGATAGGTAAGATGACTGTATATAAAATTACAGTAGCCTCATGTACAAAGCTGTAGTAGATGGTGAGATATGGAGCCTGAAAGTCACAAGTTCTGTAGGACGCAAAAAAATTGTAAATATGCAAAACACTACAGGAACATTTGTGGAGTCTCTGAATTTGTTCTGAGAAATAGTATTGCCTCCATCAGATCCGGCATACATGACCTCACATCTGATCTCATTCTTTCCAGGATAGAGAACTGCCTCTCTACACTAACTTGTGATGGACCCAGCCCGACCATGTACCATATGGTTTGCCTAATTATTTTAATGCCAGGAATGTAACACTAAATTTCCCCTTCAGTGGCTACTGCCACAATTTCACAGGTCAACCTATATTGTCCAGCTAATTTCCAGACCAGCATCTCTTTAATAGGGTTTTGACTTGATGAGGTCCTGTTGATGACTGTATCACTAGTTATTGACCATGTAGGTTGATTGCGATTTTCTTCATTTTTTAGTATATAACTCTCGGAGACTTTAATGGCTCCCACCAGTTTTGGTCAGACGTTATGGCCTATACATGTGTCCTCTGAAAGTCTGTCGTGGGAAAAGCACTTTTGGAACAAATGTTCCTCTCAGGCATGGGAAAGTGTTCTGCTATGTTGCATATGTGGCAGTTTGGTTGATTTCTCAGTGTTAAGCTTTTGTACACTACATGTTAGACTGCATTCTTAAAATTCTTGTCATATTTCAGATTTGGTTTTCTACAGCAAGTTTAGGAATTCCATGATTTGTGAAGAGCTTATCTGGTGCTAGATCTAGGGAAAGTTACCTGAAGTAAGTTCCTACAACCCAGACGCAGATGACATTGGACAACTTGTTCACTATTTTCATGACCTTTGGTTTTTTTGCCTTGCTGATTGACACATCAGAAGTAATATTTGTTGACTACCGGATGTCATTGTAAATTAGCGTGCTCCGTGAAATGTGAAAATCGGTGACACATTGTGTTAGTGGTTTGTAGTCCTATGGAGAAGAACTCTTAGAATAGCTTTCTTCTCCTTGTTTACTGAGTTATCTTTTGCTCATTGTTCCAGTCACTTAGTTATAAAAGTTGTTTTTCACATGGAAACGTAAAGTCTATGCTTTATATGCAGTATAAAACGTTCATGTTGTATTATCTATTAAATAGTGTTATCTGCTGCCCTAAGGAATCAACAACCAAGAAATTGAACCATACACTGGGTCTCCTGCACCTCCATTATGTGCGGAGCCATAAAAAGCTGCGACAGTGGTGCATGTTCCATTGAATTTTGTACTAGAGTTCCCTGTATTCCTTTGTAAGTGAGAGCACTATAAGGCTATGTCTCCACTGCACATGTTTTCCGTCGATTTTTTTTTGTTTTCTGAAACCGCTGGTAAAAATGACTGAAAACAGATCCCATAGACTTTATGGGGCTGTTCACACAGCGTTTTTTGTGTGTGAACATCTGCCTATGAACCAAAGTACACCGTCCCCACTGTCAACCATGGAGGTGGAAACATTGTTTTGGGGTTGTTTCTCTGCCATGGGCACAGGACTACTTTACCGCATCAATGGGAGAATGGATGGAGCCATGTACCGTAAAATCCTGAGTGGCAACCTCCTCCCCTCCGCCAGGACATTCAGAATGGGTCATGGCTGAGTCTTCCAGCAAGACAATGACCCAAAACATACAGCCACGGCAATAAAGGAGTGGCTCAAAGAGAAGCACATTAAGGTCATGGAGTGGCGTAACCCCATAGAAAACTTATTGAGGGAATTGAAGCTCCGAGTTGCCAAACGACAGCCTCAAAATCTTAATGATTTAGAGATGATCTGCAAAGAAGCGTGGACCAAAATTCCTTCTGACAGGTGCACAAACCTCATCATCAACTACAAAAAATGTCTGACTGCTGTGCTTGTCAACAAGGGTTTTTCCAATATCTATTAAGTCTTGTTTGCCAGAGGGATCAAACACTTATTTCTCACTGCAAAATTAAAATAAATTTATATATTTTATGCAATGTGATTTTCTGGGCTTTATTTTTGATATTCTATCTCTCAATATTAAAATTAACCTACCCTTGAAATTATAGACTATTCATGTCTGTCAGTGGGCAAACTTACACAATCAGTAAGGGGTCAAGTAATTATTTCCTTCACTCTGTGGGGTTATATGATAGAGGAGAGAAGCTGAGCTCTGTGATATATAGGGTTATATCACAGAGGAGAGAAGCTGATTTCTGTGATATATAGGGTTATATCACAGAGAAGAGAAGCTGAACTATGTTAGATAGGGTTATATGATAGAGGAGAAGCTGTGCTCTGTGATATAGGTTATGATAGAGGAGAACTGAGCTGTGATATATAGGGTTATATGAGAGAGGAGAAGCTGAGCTCTGTGTTTATAGGGTTATATGATAGAGGAGAGAAGCTGAGCTTGATATATGGTTATATGATAGCGAGAGAGCTGAGCGCTGTGATATATTATTATAGGATAGAAAGAGAAGCTGAGCTCTGGATATAGGGTTATATATAGAGGGAAAAGCTGAGCGCTGTGATATATGTATTATGGGATAGAGAAGAGAAGTGAGCTCTGTGATATATAGGTATATAGGATAGAGGAGAGAAGCTGAGCTCTGTGATATATAGGATAGAGAGAGAAGCTGAGCTCTGTGTATATAGATAGAGGAGAGAAGCTGAGCTCTGTATATAGGGTTATAGATAGAGGAGAGAAGCTGAGCTCTGTGATATATAGGGTTATATGATAGAGGAGAGAAGCTGAGCTCTGTGATATATAGGGTTATATGTTGAGGTGAGAAGCTGAGCTCTGTGATATATAGGGTTATAGGATAGAAGAGAAGCTGAACCCTGTGATATATAGGGTTATAAGATAGAGGAGAGAAGCTGAACTCTGTGATATATACGGTTATATAATATAGGGAGAGGAGCTGAGCTCTGTGATATATAGGGTTATATGGTAGAGAAGCTGAGCTCTGTGATGTATAGGGTTATATGAAAGGAGAGAAGCTGAGCTCTGTGATATATAGGGTTATATGATAGAAGAGAAGCTGAACCCTGTGATATATAGGTTTAAGATAGAGGAGAGAAGCTGAACTCTGTGATATATTACGGTTATATAATATAGGAGAGAGCTGAGCTCTGTGAATTATAGGGTTATATGGTAAGAACTGACTCTGTGATGTATAGGTTTATATGATAGAGGAGAGAAGCTGAGCTCAGTAATATATAGGGTTTGCTCTCTCACTCTTTTCTTTGAGTCTGTGTTGACAGATGTACATAATAAGTAAGCGTTTATAGTATAGTGATGCTAGGTACACAGCGAATAAGTTAGACTCCAGGTAACTGTTCAGACTTGTGGTGAGCTATTGCAGTTGTGTTCAGGCTCCTCTACTCTTCATGCCTCTGGGTGTTTAGTGTTTGTTGGTCTACTGCTTCCCTCATTAGGCAAAAATGATCACCGTGATTGCGTCAGTAAGAGAAGTGCGCAGAGATTGATGCTTTTATGTATAGTTATACAATAAAGGTTAATAGCTCTCTCCCTGGGTTCTGGGTCATGTGACCCCACCAATCACACATGGTTACCATCATTTACCATTGTTTGTATGGATGCTTCAGCTTTGACAGTCCTTGCTTTAAAAGGGTGGGGCTTTTCGTGGGATGTATGGTAGAGTATTCATTTGTATTATTAATATATGTCCTTACTATAAAGTCCTAGAGTGGGAGGAGCTGGTCTGTAGCAGTGATCTCACGTGGTATTTACTGTCTTTCTCATCAGTTCTTTAGAGTAAGATTAAAAATAGAAGGGGAAAAAAAACAAATTTACCTTTTGTAAATCATCCAGTTCCAGCGGCCGGCCCGTGATATCACCATTTAGTCTTCACGTGACCCTGCAGCTATCCACAGGTCGCATACGGTATATTCAGCAAGGACTGCTGTGGCCTGTGAATAGCTGCAGGGTCGCATGAGGACTAAATGGTGGTTTCATCACCTGGGATTACTAGAATGGCAGCACTGTTGGAACCAGTCGGTTTACAAGGTCCTTTTTTCCCCTCCTATTTTTAATCATTCTCTGATGGACTGAGAAACATTTTAGTTTCAGAATATCGATCTTTGCAGACGATACTAAGTTCTGTAAAGTAATCAACACAATAGAGGATAATGTGTTATTACAAAGGGATCTGGATAGGTTGGAGGCCTGGGCAGGGAAATGGCAGATGAGGTTTAACACTGATAAATGCAAGGTTATGCACATGGGGAGGAAAAATCCATTACATGATTACATGTTAAATGGAAAAACACTGGGTAAAAGTGACATGGAGAAGGACTTGGGAATCCTGGTGGACAGTAAACTTAATTGTAGCAGCCAGTGTCAGGCAGCAGCAGCCAAAGCAAATAGGATCATGGGGTGCATTAAAAGGGGCATAGATGATGAGAACATTATTCTCCCATTATACAAGTCACTGGTTAGACCACACATGGAATATTGTGTACAGTTTTGGGCACCAGTGCACAGGAAAGACATTGTAGAGCTTGAACAGGTACAAAGGCGGGCAACAAAAATAATAAAAGGACTGGGTGGACTACAGTACCCAGAAAGATTAGCAAGATTAGGGTTATTTAGTTTAGAGAAAAGATGGCTTGGGGGGACATAATAAATATGTTTAAATATATTAAGGTTCAATATACAGATCTCTCTCAAGATTTATTTATATACAGGGCTGTATCTAGAACAAGAGGGCATCCTTTACGTCTTGAGGAAAGAAAGTTTCTACATAAACATAGCCTAACCGTAAAGAATCTGTCTCTATGTTCACACGGCTTATTCCCGGCGTAATTGCGGGACGGATTTCACCCCGCAATTACGGCAAGTGCTTGGCAGCGGGGGCGGGGGGGCGGCAGCTCGGCGGCCCCAAAGACATCCATTATCCACGGCGCTTATACGCCGTGAATAATTGACATGTCCCTTTCGCCCCGCTCGCCATATTTCGCAAGCAGGAGAGGAGACATAATCCATAGTTCTCTAGGAGAACTGTGGATTATCGTAATGTCTGGGACGTATCTCGTCCCATATTTAGCGCAGTACAGCGCGAATTACAGGGCGAGATACGTCCCAAAATAAGCCGTGTGAACATTGCCTTAGAGCAGTGAGACTGTGGAACTCTCTGCCAGAGGGACTTGTCATGGTGAATTCAATAACAGAGCTCAAAAAGGGTTTGGATGCATTTCTGGAGCATAATAATGTAACAAGTTATAGTGACTAGGATTCTGGAGAGGGGTCATTGATCCAGGGATTTATTCCATTTGCCAGATTGGAGTCGGGAAGGAATTTTTTCCCTAAAATGGGGACAATTGGCTTCTACCTCATTGGGGGTTTTGACTTCCTCTGGATCAACACTTTAGAACAACAGGCTGAACTGGATGGACGTCTTTTTTTTTTTTCAGCCTTACAAACAAAAATTTTAGCCTGGATAATCTAGGCCAGACCTAAGCATTCAGACCACCCACCTCACATTAGACCCCAATATTCTGACCTCGGACTATACACCAGGCCTCAGTGTTGAAACCCCCTTATACAGACTCCAGATCTGACCTCTTTAACTCCCCTTCTCTTGTCTCTCTTAGCTCTTTGTTCTGCCGGCCGGTCTCCTCTGTGGCACCAGGCATTGCTGCAACTCACAACCATATGCTGTTGTAGCTTTTTTTTTTTTTTTTTATTAAAATTAAAAAAAAAAAAAAAAAAATTAAAAACAAGCTGCCTCTCTGGAATTGGCCCTTGAAAAATAACGAAAGTCTCCGCAAATTCAGGACTGTTGGCAACTGTGGTCACCATAAGAGTGAATGCAATGGATTTGATGTAGATTTTGTTACAAATTTTACTGCAGATGTTTCTACATTGGCTTCAATAGGAGAATAAAAAAAAAAAAAAGTGTTAGTAGAGTATTTTATTTATTGTATTTTATTCGTTTAAACTCCTGCTTATTCTGGGTTAAGGAGTCTAGTAGGCGGTCTTATCAGTGATTGACAGCCATCTCTATGTGTACTCTTAAACAGGGCAGGTTGTCGGTTACTGATAACACCGCCTACTGGACTCCTTAATCCAGAATAAGCAGGGATTCAAAAGAATAAAACACAAGTTCTACTAAATCTTTCCAAACAGAGCAATATACCAGCTCTTCCTGCTCTGTAACGTGTAGCCTGCAGATCAGATAGTATGTTCAGGTTTACTTTAGGTGTGTGTATCCATCGTTGGTGTGCATGCGCCTACCCTCCTGGCATAGTGCCTTCATACAGCGCTATGAACGGACTGGCACGCATGCGCGCTAACCTTTATGTGGATGACGTTACTGCATAGGAAGGTGTAACTAGCAGCAGTGAGTGCTTTTACATATGTTTGGCATTATAGCCTCTGGGTGCTGATTGGTGTTCTACTTTTAACATCAAAGGGGTTTCCTCATCTGGCTTTGACCCAAGGCCTACCCTTCCCAGCCAGCGCCAGGCTGTGGTCGGTTCAATAGCAGTGACTGGCATTTCACCCCTGATGTTCCTCGCTGAGCCTGTTGGGCAGGGGTGTCAAACTCCTTTTCATCAAGGGCAATGTCAATATTCTGGTTGAACTTGCGGAGGGTGGCTGGAGTCAGAGCTGTGTTGGCTGTAGAGAGCGGAAGAGACAGTTCTTCTGCATCAAGACCTTGTCTATCCCTGCTTGCTTTATCTAAGCTCTCAAGGGCCAGATAAATTGACAAGGCTGGCCAAACTCACCCGTGTACCCTGAGATTGACATGTGTTATAGGGACATTGGTGACTGAGGGGTTTTAACTACAGAGTACGAGGGTACATAGCTGTAAAGGGTTAAAGTTTTTCAGTAAGAGACATAAACAAGCTCCCGTGCAGCTGATAAGATACAACAGGGGGGACGTCAGCATCCCAGGCAGGGCTGCTACAGCAAAGTGTGGTGGTCTTGGCCTACAGAACCTTCTGTAAACAAGCAGGAAATAAGAGCTGCTTTATCTCTCTGAAATAAAGCAAAATCAGAACAGCAATGTATTTGATAATAGTTTTTATTTACCTTTGCCTACATGTTTTAAGCCAGTCCTTGTGGTGAGAAAACCGCTTTTAAGTTGAATATGAGAGAGGACACTATCCCCTGTAAAGAAGTGCAGGCAAAACTCTCATTGGTGCTGTGCGACCCCCTCCCGCCTCTGTATTTTTTAATCAACGCTAGTTGTTCTTGGGTCACGTATATATTTATATTGTGAAATCCTGGGTAATTATGGATAGATTGTATAGACGATGTAATTATGTATGTATAAGATTTGTAATTTTGCATATGGATTGTGTCAAACCTCATTGATTGCTGTATTGGGAGACGTGGGGGGAGTGAGCGCCTTCACTCTGTGGGTATTTAATTTTTAATGGATTTTAAAATATGTATTAATCAATAAAGCTTGGTGTTTTCTTGACTGTGAGCCATGTACTTTATCTGTAGTTGCTGTGTTGAGATACCGAGTGTATGGTATTCTGTATATGTTGGATAATATGCCCATTAAGCTATAGGTGTACTTCAGTGGGATAAGGCAATATCTAATAGAAAGGTTTATCTGCAGATATTACCTGCTTCCTTTAAAGAGAACCTGTCACATAGGTTATGCCCCCCTTGCTGAGGACAGCACAAGCTAGTGTCAGACCTGCTGTTTCCAGCGCTGTGTTCCTTACTCTGTAAGATGCAGGTGTTAGCTCCGCCCACCAAAGGCTAGCCCCGCCCACCTGACAGTTATTCACATGTTTCTACCTATTCAAAGTAATAGGTCTATCAGTTGAGGTGGGTGGGGCTAATCTCAGGTTGGCGGGGTTTGAAAAAAAGTCCTGGGTTCAAATCCTACTAGAGACCTCTGCAAAGAGTTTTTGTATGTTCCCCCCCGTGTTTGTGTGGCGTTCCTCTAGGTGCTCCGGTCTACTCTGTGCTCCAAAACCTACAGATAGGTTAACCAGGAATTATGACTGTGAGCGTCAGTGGGGACAGTGAGCAATGTGAATGATGACGATCTCTTTACACGCCGTACAATGCATATAATGGCGCTATATCCGAAGTGTTTTCTGCAACCAATCTGTGCTAAATTCCACAGAAAATCCATCCCTCGTGTTCCCTTCTAAGGGTTTGTGCAGATGACTTATTTGCCGCGTAATTGCGCCCGCATTTCCAGGTGTATTGTGCTTTATACATGCCGAAATGCACGCCGCAATTACGGTAACCATAGCTCTCATAGGGAACTATAAATTCCGCGTCATCTCCCCGGGTGTACAATACAATCGTTGCGTGTCAATTGTTCGCGGGGTTTCCGCGCTGCTGATGGTGCAAGTCAGTGAGGCCGCCTCCTAAACCTACCCTCCTTTGGGAGTACGCGCTGATCAGCAGGTGCTTTCAAAACACCTGGCGTTCTGTACGTGCCGCAATAAGCCGTGTGAACATACCTTAAGTCACTGTCTCCAAAGGGTGCGTCCCCACGGCATAGGACAAATACCGGCCGGTTTGCCGGCCGGTATTTGTCCTGTTTTGCGGCTGTCCCCACTGCCGCGGGGGGGGGGGGGAGGCTTTTCTCCGCGATGAGCGGAGAAGAGCCCTCCCCCCTCCCATTGAGAAGCATAGATTCCGTCCGAAAACCGGACGAAGAAGGTGCTTGCTCAATGTTTTACCGCCGGCGACAAAACCGCCAGGCGGAAAACCCCTGCAGTGGGGACTGCTGCACGGGTTTTCCATAGAGCACCATTGTGCTCATTTTCGGCCGGTTTTTCAGGCGCTCTGAAAAACCGCAAACCGGCTGAAAAACCCGTGCCGTGGGGACATGCCCTAAAGGTCAGCGGAGTGTCTGTTTTTTATTCTTGCTGTAGTCCCTTTTTCTCATGTGCCCCTCCTTTATTATTAGAGTATGTTCACACAGCGTGTTGGGTCCGTGTGAACATACGTTATTAGATGCGAGTTTTGGATCCGTCTAGACAGACACAAACACGCATCTAACAATGAGCAGTGTGATTTTACACTGCTCGCAATGTAAAACACACATCGGCGTTCACGCGAGTGATCACTGATGCGCGTCTCACTGCGTCTTTCAGATCCGTTCCAGGAATTGACATGTCACTTCTTGGTCCGAAAGACGCAGCAGGAGCCTTATTATAAACTATAGGGTGCGATCCTGCTGCATCCACACACAGCTGCATGTCGGATGTGTTTTAGATCCGATCGCCGCTGTGTTTTTGTCCGCTGTGTGAACATACCCTTAGTGATTCCTGCTTTTAGATAAACGTTGAATCTCCTTGTATCTTTTACCTGGAGTATGAGGAATTTCACTGTAGATTCAGGCTCTGACTATCCCCATTTAATGGGGTTTATCCAAATCCTGCTTGCCCACTCAATTTCCATACAGAAACTTTGTGGAATAAGACATGTCACTGATTCTACATGCGCCACAGATTTCCATTGAATAGAACAGGATGCAGATGGAACGCTGGCAGAATCCACATTGAATTCTATGTGAATTTCTGCCTTGTGAACGCTCTTACACAGTTGTAGTCACCGAAAGCGCCATTAGGAGGGATTTCCATGCACAAGTGAGGTCTATGCAAGAGTCCTACTTCGTTTTTCTTAATATTTCCACGTATACTGATAATTTGCAGTATTGATTTAGTAAACCCTTTCCCTGCCGGGGAATACAAGATGATTTTCACATTTTCGTAACAAAATTTGAATTCTAACAAAATATATCCGTATATTTTATATCCTATCCATTTTGTTTTCAGAAAGTACACTTACTTGCACTTATGGGCACCTACTTTAAAATTTAGCATTCAGATTTAGAGCTGTTTGTGACTAAAACTTTGACCCAAGCAGAGCCTGAGGTACATGGCTTCACAGAATGATAAAAACTGAAAAGATCAAGAATTATCCAGATGACGGCTCGCCTCCCGCTGCAGTAGTCAGGATTAGAGAAGCACGTCCCTGACTTTTAACCCCCTTAGATACCTCCGTCAATGGCATCTAGGTGGTTTGACAGAGGAAAGGGGCTTCTTACATACTTGCAAGAGCATCTCGGGGCTAGTAAAGGCCTAATTAGATTACCTGATAGGCATATAATACAGCATATCAGCCATTAGATGACTAAAAATATTATACTTAAAGTTTAAAGGGGTTGTCTCACTACAAGGATTGCTTTTTATGTTAAAGATCTTGCAAAAACAAATCGCTTTGCAATACATGTCCATTACTAGTGTCCTACCTATTCTGAGATATTCCCTTTTGTATGGGCTGCATCAGTTTCTCAGGTCGCTATATCTTCAGGCCTGTTCAGTCTCTCATAATAGGCTGCTAGCACTGGTTGCTATAGCTACAGACCTGGCTTCTACTGCAGCCTCGTAGAAGCCAATAAACACGCCCCTGAATTCAAAATGAAACCAAGAAAACAGGACTGAGGTAAGATGAATCAATGTAGTGATTTTATAGCAGGTGTATAGCGGCGTGTACTATGTGTGCCACTGTACACCAGCTGCTTTAGAAGTACGTGCTGGCCAGTGTGTACTTCTAAAGCACTCCGGCCGCCTCATTGCACCTTCACTTTCCCTGGCGACGCACAGTATGTGACAGGGAAGACAGCAGGTAATCATAGCACTCTTTTACCATATATGTGGGGCATAGTTTGAGTGTATTGCAGTGCAGTACACCCCACCAATACGCTGTTCGAACTTACCCTAAGGCTATGTTCACACGGCTTATTTGCATGGCGTAATCACACCCCGCAATTACGCCGTGTGGCCGGAGGCGGAGCGGGGGGCCGGCACCTCGCTGACCCATAGACTTTCATCACCAGCGGCGCGTATACGCTGCTGGTAATTCACATGTCACTTATCTCCCCCCGCGGCGGGTTCGCAGAGCAGGGAGAGGAGACGTAATCCATAGTTCTCTATGAGAATTGTGGATTACCGTAATGACTGGGACATATTTCAGCCGTAATTTGCGCACTACGGCGCGTAATTACGGACTGAAATACGTCCCGTTTTAAGCCGTGTGAACATAGCCTAAGGGGCCGTTCACACGGCTTTTTTCGCCGCGGATTGGAGCCGTACTGCGCGCCGGATTTGCGCTACAGCACGGCTCCAATCCGTCGGAGTAATTACGGTATTCCACTGTTCTCATAGAAAACAGTGGATTCCGTCGCTCCTGCACATTATCCAGGCGCAATACGCGCCGTGGATAATGCAGGTCTATGGGGCCGGCGGGCAGCGCCCCCGTCCTGCCCCTTATTCAAGCCGGCATTGCGAGCGCAATCCTAAGGGGTTTTCCATTTTTTCATGCTGCTCGTCAGCCAGTAGGGGAGCTCCTGCATAATTAGGTTATGTTCATTAATTATGTGACCCTGCAGCTATTCAAAGGCTCCAGCAGTCTCTTTCTGGATATGAATCATGTGAGGCCTTTGATTGAATGAAGTGTCAAATGATCACTGATCATGAAATCCTTGACCAGGAGCACTGGGACTGATGGGTGGTGATGCTGGAATGGGGAGAGTTCAACAGGTACCGTATATACTTGAGTATAAGCTGACCCAAATATAAGCCGAGGCACCTACTTTTGCCACAAAAAACTGGGAAAACTTATTGACTCGAGTAAAATAAAAATGGATACCAATAAAATTACATAGGCAGGTATAGGCAGTTTAATGTCCCCCATAGGCAGGTATATGTCCCCCATAGGCAGGTTATAGGCAGGTATATGTCCCCCATAGGCAGGTTATAGGCAGGTATATGTCCCCCATAGGCAGGTTATAGGCAGGTATATGTCCTTATAGGTAGGGTATAGGCAGGTATATGTCCTTATAGGTAGGGTATAGGCAGGTATATGTCCTTATAGGCAGGTATATGTCCTTATAGGTAGGGTATAGGCAGGTATATGTCCTTATAGGTAGGGTATAGGCAGGTATATGTCCTTATAGGTAGGGTATAGGCAGGTATATGTCCTTATAGGCAGGTATATGTCCTTATAGGTAGGTTATAGGTAGGGTATAGGCAGGTATATGTCCTTATAGGTAGGGTATATGCCCTTATAGGTAGGGTATAGGCAGGTATATGCCCTTATAGGTAGGGTATATGCCCTTATAGGTAGGGTATAGGCAGGTATATGTCCTTATAGGCAGGTATATGCCCTTATAGGTAGGGTATAGGCAGAGTATAGGCAGGTATATGTCTCCCATAGGCAGGTTATTAAAAAAACAAAACAAATACAAGCACTTACCTCACTCCCTCGCTGTCCGGTCTCCCAGGCGCTCTTCTCAGTCTGCCTGTGCCGGAAACTCCGGACAGCCGCGAGTCTGCTTGCGGCTTTCCGGAGTCCACTGTGGAGCAGGGAGCGCTCGCTATCTGCACCGCAGTGTTATCTCTTCACCTGTATGCGTTCCCAGAGGAGTCGCATATAGGTGAAGAGATCGCCGACAGCGCACGGGCCACGGCAGCGCCCAGACACTGTCGGCTGTACTCGGGATTCAGTTATATGCGCTCCGCGAGGAGTCGCATATAGCAGAAGTGTCCCTGCCGGTGCCCGGGCCATCGCAGCGTCCGAGCGCCGAAAGTGAGTGGAGTATAAGCCGAGGAGGGATTTTTCAGCACATTTTTTGGGCTGAAAAACTCAGTTTATACTCGAGTATATACGGGAAGTTATTTTTTTTTCTTTTTCCCTATTTTATAATTTCCTCAACCATCTGTTGAGCCTTTTGTAAAAATAGGAAAACCCCTTATTTCATTGAGAGCTGCAGAGGAATAACTATTGTCCCCCCAAATTTATTTTCTTTTTAAATTAATAGTTTTGAAGTTCCCCAGAATAGTTCTATTAAAAATTATGACTTATCTTGCGATTAAAAAAAACACTGCAATTTTTGGGTCATATTCACAGCTCAATGGATGGACTTGACTGAACCCAGCAGCAGGCAGCTCTGGCCTATATGCTAAGAGGGAAAACTACACAGGTGCAGCTAATTTTCTGAGCAGCAGCTCACATATCCCACTGCTAGGGGAACAATTGGATGATAAAAAACTGCACATTACTTTAATACCTGTTCACACCAGCATGCGGAACAGGTATTAAACTAATGTGCAGTTTTTTATCATCTCATTTTTCCACAAGCAGTGGGATATGTGAGCTGCTGCTCAGCGAATTAGATGCACCTGTTAATTTTTCCCAGGTAGCACATAGGCCAGAGCTGCCTGCTGCTGGGTTCAGTCTTGTTCTTGGCCATTGAGCTGTGAATATGCCCCAAAAATGGCAGTGTTTTTTTGAGTAAGTAATGACCCATTTTTTTTTTGTATGCGTTTTTTATTTTGCGATAAACAAGTCCATAAAAATTCGAAAGTTTTACATTTTAGTATGTGGTGCCAAAAAATTCAATACTTTTTTCAAAGTTTTTTTTTTTTTTTTTAGTCACAAAAAATGTGTTTGGTTTTGTCGTAATCTTTTTCGTTGGTAATTTCATTTGAACCTAGCGGCTTGGTTTTAGCGATCCCTTTTGCTCTAGACATCATAAAATGCTTCATTCCAGGCTTCTGTTTAGTCTTAGTTGTAAACACTGCAAACTTGATCATTTCCACGATAAATCCTCTTGACCTCGGTGCAGGATCTGGTTACTAGATTTCACATGTTCTTGTCCTGTCCATGTACAGAGCTGATCTGCCAGTGTTATGTGAGGAATGTCAGGATAGGGGCAGCAGTGCAGCCTCGCAGGGTTAATGCTACACACACAGTGGCATTCACTCTATACATATTGCTCGTTTTTACGCTCCTTTTTTCCCAAAGTACCAAACCAGGGGGAAAGCAGTGAAGGATGATATTTGACAAGCTTCTTGGTCATGTTTTCCATATTTGGAAATGTTTACCCAAAGCACTGATCTATTGAACGAGGAGGGGAGGTGAGTCAGGATTTGGAAGCAGGATATGAGTGCCTCAGTAGATGTGACATCCCCCTCCCTAGGTTTTGAAGCTTGCCTTGTGGTCTCTTTCAGGTTTAGAACCCCTGGAACTCTGGATCTGGTTTAGACCTCGGTGAGCGCGCCGTGTCTGGGGAGAGAGCGAGGTGAGTGAAAACAGATTGATCTGGTCTATCGGAATATTCTCACTGACTATAGGACGGGTTATCAATACAAAGACAGCTGGTTACAGCTTAGGATCAATACATTTACTGCTGGCTTCTGAACCGAAACTGTCCCATGAAAAACTTTTCTATTTTTTTTGCATGCATGTTAAATATAGATTCCACATTCTTATGGTATTTGCTATGAAACCATTTCAGATGCTTGTTTTCAGGTACCTGAGGACA
The DNA here is from genome assembly GCA_025379985.1 of Phyllomedusa bahiana. Lineage (NCBI taxonomy): Eukaryota > Metazoa > Chordata > Amphibia > Anura > Hylidae > Phyllomedusa > Phyllomedusa bahiana. The sequence continues at coordinate 66,007 of JAODAL010002609.1, forward strand.
CTTGCAGCTGTTTTTGGTTGCCATGCTTATCCAGGGGCTACACACCTTTGTCTGTGGGCCTACTGGTCATGTTCTGCAGCGTCATGCCATACCTTTATAGGTATAGAAAGCACCAATGACTTGTAAATCTGCACCTGAGAAGGTTCCGTCACTTCTGATGAGACAAGTCGTTCATGGACCACACAGTGTAAACTTTTTTGTGGACAGGTGCTAAACTTATGGTAAGGGCTGAGCAGATACTGGAAAGGTGCAGAGGCTCAAGCGCTTATATGTGTCAGTTCTATGATGTACTTCTGTGGGTTTTTCGTTTTGTTTTTTTGCATGCTGTGGCCTTATGCGTAGCAATATATTGGAGATTTGTGTTGTATGGATCCTATAAGATTAAACTCTGTGTGCCTCTGCTGCTGCATGTCATCTGCTAAAGAGTATATTCATTTTCTATGATAATATAATAAACTTTTATATAGCACCAGTTTACGTTGCAGAGTTTGTGGTTCAGACAACACATAATAAATCTGTTAAAGGGGGTTTGCCACAAAGCAAAATCCCTTTCTAAGGCCAGCTCGCACTATGCTACAAGCCGGCCTCAGAACTACTAGAGAGCCACGCTTGCTCACTTTTCCCCGTTCTTTTCTATAGCAGTTCCCAATATAGCGGAGTGAGTGTGCTTGGTTATACTCATAACTCCCATAGACGTGAATAGGAGAGAGCTGCGCAAGTGCGGCCATCCTTCCATTCACTGAGGCTCGCTACGAGCCGGCCTCAGAAACGGATTTTGCTTTGTGGCAAAACAGCTTTAAAAGGGGTGGGCCCAGTAGCGCTGATGTTGAGTAACAGATGCACCTCACTCCTAAGAGACTTTCAGCTGGACTTTCGCCAGAGGAGGAAACTCCAATCTCCAACAACTTTGACTTTAATATCAAAACTAAGAAAAGTAAATTGAAAGGGAAACATACAGAAAATGCAGTAAAATGTCCTTCATATACAATATTAAGAGGTTTTTTTTTCCTGCGCCAAATAATTCTTGTCGAATTCCACCTCAGAAGAGACAACAAAGGCTGCTTAACCGAGGCCTAGGTGCAGCTTCTGGTTGTGCAGGGCCGGGGTAACTTCATTCACCACTGCCTCTTCCTACACTAACATCAAAAAGCTTCTCGGTGTGGGTTTAGAAGCGAGCACTATGTGGTGGGGCACCTTGCACTCATTTTACCATTGCTCTAGGACCACTGCCAATGATTTCAGTGCCCCTTTGATTGCTACGTTACTAGTAACCAATATCTCTTAACAGGGCCAACAAATGGGAGCTGAATTGTAGCTTTCATTCTAGAAATCAGTGATGGTCTACAACCAGAATTTACCAGCCCCCACCACCCCCCCTTCATTACATCTATAACCTATCAAATGATCTCTGAGGAGTTTCTTTAGGAGACAAAGGAACCTGCTGGAATGGGCAATGGCTCACTGATGGATAAGTTATTTTTATTGGGGTTATGCATTTTAGCACGAAGGTCTGACTGCAGAATGGAGGCCAAGCGGATAAAACCAGTTAAAAAAAAAATCACTGTCTATTCCAGTAGTGTCCACAGGTTTTTTTCCTTTATCCAACTCTGTCTAATCTCCTTTTTAGTGGTCTCTGTTACAGTGCACCTCCCCTAACCCTCTTCCTTGCTGCTTCTTTAGACCTCTGCCTGCACTCATGGTTGGCCACACTCACCTGAAGCACACATACTGTACATTCTCGCATAATGCGTGTTTGTGTGGAGAGTATATTTGGTGATTAGTTACCCTGATTCCCCCGAAAATAAGACACAGTGCATTTTTTGATGCAATTCAGAGTTTGGCTGCTTATGCTGATGCTTGTGATGAAATCACTACAGTATATTAATACATTTGGATTTTTTGTTCCACAATAAATGTGAATTTTTGTTCATGGAAAGATAAGACATCCCCTAAAAAAGTCTTAGCGCATCTTTAGGAGCAAAAATTAATATAAGACACTGTCTTCTTTTCGGGGAAGCAAGGTAGTTGTCCTTGTAGAAAGTGTCCTTCAGCTGCATCCCTGTTCCAACCATGCATGTAGTTACCATTGTTTAGAGCTTCTTTTCTTTAGGGTAAGATTGCTTGGTGCAGGCGCTTCCTGCCGATGGAATCCCAGTTTGCCGATGATATCCCCATCAGTAGCCGCATGCGCGGGTGATTTCATCCACACACCGCCATCGGGCCTTCCCTATCCTTAGTACCTATTTCCTCCTCCTAACTGAATTCACGCTGTACTTAGCACTGATTGAGAGAGATTCCAGTCTATCTGCCTGGTGTACTGTAAAAATAGCTCATAGCAATAGATAGCTGTTTATCTGTTGCTTTGTCTTTTGATAATGTTCTGAAGAGCGCTGTCTTTATTCTACCCTGTCACTTTGGTATTTCTCTGTTAAAGGGTTTCTCACCATGCTGTTTTGCAGAGCCACACTTCCTGTAGGTCTACAGCAATAATTGGCATATCAGCTCTGATCATCCTAGCAGATCCTGTTACTGACATGACTACAGGAGGTTTGTAAACGGTAATGCACAGGGCTACAGAGCTCTAAAGGTTTAAAGGGGTTGTCTCACTACATTGATTCATCTTACCTCAGTCCTGTTTTCTTGGTTTCATTTTGAATTCAGTGGCGAGTTTACTGGCTTCCACTAGGCTGCAGTGGAAGCCAGGTCTGTAGCTATAGCAACCAGTGCTGGCAGCCAATCATGAGAGATCAAACAGGTCTATAGCAACCCGAGGAGCTGATGCAGCCCATATAAGAGGCAATATCTAGGAATAGGTAGGATACTGATAATGGGACATATATTGCAAGATCTTTAACATAAAAATCAATCTTTGTAGTGAGACAACCCCTTTAAAGCTTGTCAGTAAGTAATGTAATCAAACTCCCCTCTTTCAAGATGAGGAACACAACAGCGAGTGACACCACCCTTCCGACCACTGCTGCTGGAGCAATGAGAGCAGAGAAGTGGCCGGTAACTAGGGAAGCTTGTGTGCAAAAGCAGGAGATAAGATCAGCTCATAACTCTCTGAAGAGAAGCAAAATCCGACCAGCAATGTGTTTGGTAATTGTCTTTATTTTTGCCTATATATTAAAGCTAATCAGTTAACCAGGAAAACTCTGTAAAGAGTTGATTCTAGTAGGTTTCTTGAACCATGACAATCCAAGTGGCTATTTTGTTAGCAACTTTGTAGATAAATTTTTTACAGTTTAGCTAAACTCCTGTTCAGTGGGAAAGTTAGTGCTTCATTTAGTGATTGTACAGTGTGCACTTTACATGTTAAGACTACAGTTCCCAGAATGCAAAACAACAAAGCCGACTCTTTGCACATACAGAGTTATGCTGAGAAATTTTCTAGAATGGTCTGTGGTTTCCTGGACTCTAATATGGGTTCTATGTCCTAAGAAGGAAGGTGAGGATGCTGGGGTATATTTATTACGGCAAGTGAGCCAAAATTCTCACGCAGTTAGTGGCAAAAATAATGGTGCACATGCTTTACACCACATTTATTATATATTTTAGATAGTCTGAAAAGGGGGTGTGGCCTAAGTAAAAAGGGGGCGTGGGTCTGAAAAGGGGTGCGGTTTAGCATGCAACACCATGCAGCAACAAAAATTTGAGAAATGTTTGCCCCAATTAGTGGCATAAAGTAAGACAACTTAAGAATTTTGTGTACTAGACCGTTCTATCATGCGCCAGATTTATTAAAAAAATGATAAATGTGATGCATTCTGAGACTGTCTAGTCTAACTTTACACAAGAGTTGGACAGTATGGATAAACCTGCCCCAATGTATTTGCTAACTCAAGGCATTATGGGAAAGGAGCTGAGAAGTTCAAGCACCCTCTGTTGGATGTAACAAATCCTCAGTTTGCTTTTGACCCACTGGGTCTTTGGAAAGCAAGAAGGGATATTTAGCCAAGCCAGCATCACTCATCTGTATACAGCCATTTTGGAGTGTTTGCTCCTCGTCAGTACAGAGCAGAGCGATGCTAGCTTGGCTGAGTGGGAGGCAATGAGTGGCTCAAATCATTCTTGTCCATGGTTGTGTGTGGTATTGCAGATCAGTCTCATTTACTACAGTGGAACTGAGCTCCAGTACCAGGCCTAACCTATTGATAGGACTGGTGCGGTTTGTGGAGAAAGAAGCCATCATTTTCTAATACTATACAACCCCTTAAATGTAGAGCAGCCATGCATAGTCACTTCTCTGCTGGTAAATCAAGGCCTCTCATGATCTTGGCGGTCCACCAGTCACTGAAATAAGGATAGAAAAGGACCACACTACCTCATGTGATTATCTTATAGACTGAAGAAAGAGGTCCCCAGACCTTTAAAAGTATAGTCAGACAAGTACCAATTGATGCAGATTATTGCAGACTAAAATCAAGAGTACATCCATGGCAAAATCTACAGCGTTCGGTGCAGATTTTAATCTGTGGGTCCGCTGATGAAAACCCAAAGTGGAACCAACCTGTCTGACTCGTATTGCCAAGATTTGCCTGGTTAGGTTACGTGAATATACTGTATTATAATATTGCTGAAAAGTATGTGTCGATAATATTTCCCGCATCAGCCAACAGAGAGCACAATCAGGTCAACAAAAGTAACTGAAGGAATAAACATAAAGGGAAGCAGGTGGGAATAGACTATCCCAGAGGAAATTGTGAAACAGTGGCACTCCAAAGTAATGCTTGTGCCTTTTAAACAAATCTAACGTTGCAATACGATTCAACCTGGTACAGGGGTCTTCATTAGACATCACCAACGGCAGAAACCGTTTTTTTTTTTTTTTTTTTTTTGTAATTCAACTGCGTTTATTGCAACAGAAATCAGTACAAGGCGTGCGTAGTCAATAAAACAATAGTTGAGGTCATATAGACTTGTTACAGAAGGAAAGCAAAACTAATGACAGTGGTAAGTTGTTTTGATGCAGGCTACAGCACAAGATTAATAGAAAGTACTATAGCAACTTCCTTAACGGTAGCGAACGAAAAATGACACTTGTACAAATACATTAATAGCATGTGATGCATAAACAAAAACAACCAAAAAGTTTAACAATATCAACAGAGATTCAAAATTAAAGAGAAAAATAAGTAGATCTATTATACGGCCTCTGTCGGAGGGATTTTAACGGTCCCAAATTAAAGCATAGAGCTGACGTAGGTGTTACGGCCGTTAGACTGACGAACATGACAGACAACACAATTACACACGCACTCAGACTTATATACTCACACACAGAAAAAAAAAGGGGGAGGGTGTGGGTTTGGGGGGGAAAGGGGTTAAGGTGGGGAGAGTCATGGCCTTTGTGGGGGTGGGGCAGGATCCCGCAGAAAACTGCACAGATTTGGGTGTATTTAGGGAGGTAAAGGCGGGGAGAATCTTTGAATTGCAACCAGGGTGTCCACGTCCTGACCAGTTGCCGGCCTTTGGTCTCCGAATGACCAGGAGCTCCTCCATGTGGAAAAACATGAGAGACCTCAAGGGAACCCAATCCTCAAAAGAGGGTGGGTCTGACGATTTCCATCGCTTAGGTATGACCGTCTTTGCCGCCTGCAAGAAATGCCGGAGGAGGGATTTTTTATATGTGGAGGCTCCAAAATCCACCATACATAAAAGAGCTGCCTCAGGGGTCTTTGGGATAGCTAAGCCCGAAAGTTCCCTAATGGTGGCGTATATTGAGTTCCAAAAATTTGACAGAGAAGGACACTCCCAAAAAATATGGAGCATGGTTCCCCTAGAAGTTCCGCAACGCCAACAATTTCTTCAGGAACCTGTGGGTAATTTATGGGCGGTGGGACACTGTACCATCGGGAAAGGATTTTGAAGCCCGTCCTCCTGGGCCTTCGTTGCCACGGTGGCTTTATGGGAAGACCTAAAGCCATTTGTGCCATTGTGTGGGAGAAACTGTTTACCCCTAGGTCTTTCTCCCAGGTGCACAAATAGGGGGGGAAGATCCAAAGCTGGTCTTTAGCGGAGAGTTCCTGATAAAGCGTGGAAACAGAGTGCTGTGGGGGAGAGTATTTGAGGTACATCTGCTCAAACCGAGTGAGAGGTCTTTGGGCATTGAATGTATTCCCCAGAGAGGATCTAAAATGCTGTAACTGGATGTATTGGAAGGCCGACGAGGCCTGTGCAACGGATCCAGTCGTCAGTCTCGCAAGTGGGACAAGCCTGCTCCCCTCTATCACTTGACCAAGGCGTAAGGGGATCAACCTGGTGCCTCCAAAAAAGGGGCCTGGGCCCAAACCCGGCGGAAAGGAGGGATTATCTGAAAGTGGCATGAGAGGTCCCAATCTATCAATCAAAATCTGGTACGTTTTATGTGAGCAGACTGGGGTTTTAGCGAAATGTGCGACAGGGGTATGAGAAGTGGTACCGGTTCTTTAGGGCAGGGGTCCAGACCCAAGGGAGCGATGCAAGGGACAGGGAAGTGACGCCTCGCGCTATACACATCCATATTTTTTTTTTATCATCCTGGCATACCATATCCAACAACCGCGCATACGCCGATGCTAAATAATATTTCCTGAAGTCTGGTAACCCCAACCCACCTAAGGCTTTATGTCTGGTTAATACTAAATAAGAAAGTCTGGGGCAGGTAGAAGGCCAAACGAATGAGGTAAAGAGACGCTGTACAAGATGCCAGAAAGAGTTTGGGATAGAAATGGGGATTGTCTGCAGCAAGTAAAGTATACGGGGTAACATTGACATCTTTAAAATGTTAACCCTACCAAACCAAGAGAAACATTGCCTGGTCCATCGGGTGAGATCTTGAGTGATTCGTCTGAAAAGCTGACTCAAAATTAAGGGAGGGAAAATATTTGACAGGGCGGCCGGGATGATGATCCCCAGGTAGGACAGTCCTCTAGACGGCCACATGAAGGAATAACCAGATTTAAGCTGGTTGAGGACAGGGGAGGGCAGTCCCACACTCAGTGCCTCAGACTTGGACGTATTTATTTTGAAATTGGACCAGATGCCGAAGGCCTGCAGTGTAGACATCAGGAATGGGAGTGACGTGACTGGGTTAGTTAAGTATACCAGGAGGTCATCAGCAAAGGCCGAGCACTTGTGCTCGGTCCCTGCGATGCTGATTCCCGTTATGTCTTGGTTATTACGTATCGCGGAGAGGAGATCCTCCATCACCAGGACGTACAAAAGCGGATATAGTGTGCATCCCTGCCACGTACCATTAGTTATGGCAAATGGCTCTGAAAGGGTACTATTAATCTTCAATTTGGCGGTGGGGGTATGGTAGAGGGCCAATATCTTTGAAATAAAGATAGGTCCCATCCCCAGATGCCGAAGGGTGGAAATCAGGGCCGGCCAGGAAATTCTATCAAAAGCCTTTTCGGCATCTAGGGATAGGACCATTAGGGGAACTCTCCGAGCTTGAGCATGGTGGACTATGTCCAGAGTTTTCAGGGTGTTGTCCCGGGCTTCCCTACCCGGCACAAGGCCCACCTGATCGGGGTGTATAAGATTCGGTAACACAGAGTTTAATCTGTTCGCCAGAAGTTTAGCGTAGATCTTGAGGTCTACGTTCAGCAACGAAATCGGCCTGTAGCTGCCGCATAGAGAGGGGTCCTTATCAGGCTGAGGTAGAAGAGCGATATGGCCAGCGTCGCTTGGGTGGGAAATGGATTATTCGAGGAGGCATAATTACAGGCATGCATTAATAGGGGGGTTAACTCTTCACGGAAAGTCTTATAGAATTTTTTAGAAAATCCATCGGGACCAGGACTTTTCCCACTAGGGAGACGTGAGATAACAGAGGAGATTTCTTGGACGGTGAAAGGGGGCTCGAATTCAAAGAAATCAAGGCTAGATGGAACTGGGGGGCCCACGTTCGGAGAGGAAGGGGGTTGCAGATTATACAGTTCTGTATAAAAAGCATGGAAGGTTTTACTGATCTCCTCCGTGGTATGGACCAGAGTGCCACTCGGGGATCTAATCTGGGGTATATGCGATTTGGCCAGTCGGTGTCTCAGGGCTCGCGCTAGCATCTTCCCGCTCTTGTTACTGTATTCATAAAGACGGCTACGGCCGATCTGCAGATATCGACGCCAGGAAGATTCCAGCAATCGCCGTACCTCTAATCGCGCAGAGAGCAACTCGCGCAGCGTGTCTGCCGCTAGAGCACGCTTATGTTGAAGTTCAAGTGTGGAAACCTTAGACAACGCGAGACTTGGTTTAGCCGCTTTATCCTTTTTCACGTTTTTATGTTTTATTTATATGCACCCCATTAAAAAATTACTGAAACCCGGTATTAATGGCTCTTCTCCTACACTGAAACGTATAAAGAAACAAATGGAAAGTCAAATGGCATACAACTAATCACAGAAAACCACTTTCCCTTAAAACAGACTTTTAATTATCTATCATTAAGATCAATGTAATACAAATAGAAATAAGTCAAAAGTCCAGCTCTAGCACATTAGTAATGTACACCATAGAGCACAAACAGAAATCAAACATCCCCTGTAACAATTATCAAAAATTGTAACAAATAAGAGAGGTCAGATATAATGTTTGAAGTAGTTTCAAAGATGATACATTAATAGCAAGTATAATCACTCGCCACTCTTCACGATCCCTATTCCTCAGAGGGAAATTACAATCCACATGTCAATCGTTTGTTTAAAATGTATGCATCTTTTAGGTTGTTTCAGCTTGGTGCATGTCAGATATTCGCTCACCCTAAATCAGGGGTTCCCCAACTCCAGTTAGCCCAACCCAACAGGTCCCTGTTCTTGGTTTCCTTAGCATTGCACAGGTGATATCACTAATGTCAGTGCATTCTGTGGGAGATCCTGAAAACATGACCTGGTGGTGGGGCGTGAGGACTGGAGTTAGGGTACCTCTGCCCTAAACCTTCATCCCCCTACACATACTCTCAGCAGCGTAACCATCGCATAACTGACCCCTATTGAGACCATATCTTAGCCTAGGTCTACACAGCATACGACAAAATACCGTTAGCAATCCGACGGCATTTGGTTGTTGCTGGACCATGGGTTTTGGCGCAGATTTGCACAAAAGCTGCGGCCAGTTTTCAGATTTGCCGTCAGGCCCCATATTCATTGTACGGGGCTAACAGCAAATCTGAGCAGAATCCAGTAGGATTTACAACCTGTATACAACACAGGATTTTCATTGCTGTCTATGCAGCAGAGAATACTGTCAGTTTGTCACTGGTTTCAAAATACCAAAACGCCGACAATGTGCTGTAAAACCTGTGGTCTTTAAAGAAATATGCAGCTTAAAAAGTACCATGTATGAAAAAATACTGTACTTTAAAAAGGAAAAAAAAAAGGCCTGTCCCAGGTGCATTTCTTCTCACACATATCATGAGATTCTTTAGTGGGGTTTAATAGGCTACATGCAATTGGCTAGACCTACTAGTCTCTGGCATTATCATGATATTGATTTATTTATAGCTAATTAAAAATTGTGGCTTTAAGGGGGAAGCAGTCTTATACCCCTACTGGCAATTAAGCAGTTAACGAGCATAGTCACAGTGACAGAAACTGTTTTTATGTAACATCAGTTTTGAATAGTTGACGATTTTTCTTTCGTTCTCACAAAGGCCAGATGTGTTAGATTGGTGAATGTTTGAATTCTTATTCAATTGTTGGTTTTCTTAGGACTTATGAGAAGCGCGTTATTTAACTTTAAAGGGAACCTGTCACATAGGTTATGCCCCCCTTTCTAGCACAAGCTAGTGTCAGACCTGCTGTTCCCAGCACTGTGTCCCTTATTCTATAAGATGCTGTAGTTTTAGAGCATTTACCCCTCAAATCTTATTCATGAGTAGGTGTTAGCCCCGCCCACCAAAGGCTAGCCCCGCCCACTGACAGTTATTCACATGTTTCTACCTATTCAAAGTAATAGGTTTGTCAGTTGAGGTGGGCGGGGCTAGCCTCAGGTGGGCGGGGTTTGAAAAAAACTGACACACTGAAGGACTTTTCGCATGACTCTTCTGGAGATTTGAGCATTAAATACATGAAAACTCCAGCATCTTACAGAATAAGGGACACAGCACTGGAAACAGCAGGTCTGACACTGGCTTGTGCTGTCCTCAGCAAGAGGGGCAAAAACTGTGACCGGTTCTCTTTGTGGTATTCTTACCATATGTATTAGCTTTAAGCATCTAGGCAAAGGTAAATAAATACATTTTTGTTCTGATTTTGCTTCCCTTCAGAGCTAAAGCTATTCTTCTCTCCTGCTTGCGTACACAAGCTTCCATAGTTGCCAACCACCACTCTCTGCTCTAGCAATCCTGGCGCGAATGGGGACATAATTTCCTGCTGTGTCTTATCAGCAGCACAGGAGCTTGTTGTTTACCGACAAACTTGTAGCCTTCTAACCTGCTGTTAAAATTCCTACATCACCGTTGTTCCTCTAGCAGGCTCAGCAAGTAATAAAAGCTGAATTGTCAGTCACTACTGTAGAACCACCCACAGCCTAACCAAGAAGTGGGAGCCTGAAGCTGGTTGTGAAGAGTAGGCTCTGTGAATAGCCCGATAAGAAAACCCCTTTAATAAATGCATTCTATTCAGGCTTGTTGTTGTATAAATACTTATATAGTGCTCTTTTTTTTTTTTTAATGCTAGAAAAAAAATCATTAGAGTGATTTTAGTGTGCAGACATAACCAGTGCAAAAGTGCAGAGTTTTGTGGTAGAGTGGCTCCCTTGTATGGCTTTAAAGGGATGGCATTACCTCTACACATGGAAATAAACAATCTAGCTTCCTATTAAGCATGCAGAGTTGAGGGGAGGAGAAAGGTGATTGATGCAGGGAGTGTGCTGGAACCTGTTTCATTGGCCCACGTCATTAAGGTGTTTCTAACTTCTCTTCATCGACACTTGGATAGGTGACCTCACTTGTTTCTTGTTCTGACCCAAGGTTCATTACACAGCTGGTACTAAGCAGCCGTCATCTGCTGTCAAAGTGCCATGAGGCCACATTCCTGGGGAGATTTCCTGCTCGCTGTCACTGTAGTAACATGCACATCTGCATCTCAGCCCTGCTGCCTTGTGGCACAGTGCTTGATCCGGCTCTCGTATTGACTAGATATGTCTGACACACACATGTGGTCATTACCAGGGCACAGTCCATATTTCCACGTTTGTGCTATCATTCACTAGACATGATGGGGAACCATTGCAGACAGTGCAGTGGATTAGCATAAAGCTCTGATCAGGTCATATGTTGTCTTTACATGCACCATATATACAGGGGAATCCTTGTGATACACCATACGGAGGCATACATAAGCCTCCTGTGGTGTATACGCTTTATTTCCACTGTATTGGAATGAGCAGCAGACTATTCGAGCCTCCACAGGGTGAAAAAAGTAACATACACCAATTCTGTGGATGCTGAACATACACACTTTTGGCATCTATTGGGTTTATAGGTCTCTTTAAATGTACTGGGAATGTACTGAAATAAGATTGTGTGAACAGAGCCTTACAACTCACACATGTAAATTGGATCTTTAGGTTATGTTCACACGGCTTATTCTGTTACGTATTTCAGCCCGTAATTCGCGCTGTATTGCGCGAATTACGGGCTGAAATATGTCGCAGTCATTACGGTAATCCACAGTTCTCATAGAGAACTATGGATTACGTCCCCTCTCCCTGCTCGCACAATACGCTGAGGGGGGGAGAGAAGAGACCTATCGTTTATTCACGGCGTATACAAGCCGTGCTTAATGAATGTCTATGGCTCCCCTCCCCACCCCACACCTCCGTATACACGTAATACGAAATACGTCCCGCACTTAAGCCGTGTGAACTTCGCCTTAAGGTTTCTCAATCACATACCAGAATACTGCTTTAAGAAAGAAACGTGGTCACTACAATGAGACTAACGGTAAAATACTCTGTTACATAGAAAATTGATGACTTATTCAATACCTAAGTAAATCTATTTCTAAAGTTCTTATTGACATGCAGTTCTTACCAGATGTCGGGCACAACCCATCCAATCCACACAGGCAAATCAAACCATAGATGTCCATAAATTATGTGTTATAACGAGAAATAACTTAGGTTAAAGTATTGAATATGCTTTGAAATGTATTTAATACCTTTGTACAAAAGCCTTGGTGATATCGGCTTCATGACGCCTCCTGTATGGAGAAACTAGTCCCATGCATTGCTCAGGTTTTGACCCATTCTTCAAACACAAACACTCTTCAAATCCTGAAGGTTCTCTTGGCTCCTTCTATGATCTATGAGCTTTAGTTCCTTCCATAGATTTTCTATTGCATGCAGGTCAGGTGATTGGCTGGGCCATTCTAGCAGCTTTACTTTTTTTTCTCTGAAACCAATGGAGAGTTTCCTTGTGTGTGTTAAAATCATTGTCTTGCTAATATGTCCACCCTTGATTCATCTTCTTCATCCTGGTAGATGGCAGACAATTTATATCAAGAATGCCTTGGTACATTTGCCCATTCATCCTTCCTTTAATTATATGAATTACGTCAGTGCCATATTCTGGAAAACAGCCTGATGTTTCCACCTCCAAACTTCACTGTTGGTATAGTGTTTCCATAGCTGTCCACAGTGGTCATTGGCTCTTGGACAGCCCTTCTGATAATTCCTCCTGACAGAACTGGTGTAACCGAGCCATGTGTGTAGGTCACGTCACTCGCAGCTGCCTTTTCAGCTTTGCCCATAAATTTTCTATAGGATTGAGATCAGGGCTTTGTGATGGCCACTCCAAAACATTGACTTGGTTATCCTTAAGCCACTTTGTAACCAGTTTGGCAGTATGCTTCCGGTCGTTGTCCATTTGGAAAACCCATTACTGCCCAGGCTTTAATTTCCTGGCTGATGTTTTGAGATGTTGCTTCAGTATTGATGCAGAATTTTCTTTCTTCATGATGCCATCTCTTTTGTGAAGTGCACCAGTCCCTCCTGCAGCAAAACAACCCCACAACATGATGCTGCCACCCCCATGTTTCACAGTTGGGATGGTGTTCTTTAGGCTTCCAAGCTTCTCCTTTTTCCTCCAAAACGTAACGATGGCCATTATGGCCAAACAATTCAATTTTAGTTTTGTCAGATCACAGGACATGTCTCCAAAAATGTAGGTCTTTGTTCCTGTGTGTATTTGCAAACCTTAATCTGGCTTTTTTATGTTTCTTTTGGAGTAATGACTTCTTCCTGGTAGAGTGGCCTTTCAGCCCATGTTGATACAGTACTTGTTACACTGTGGATAATGACACAATCTTACCAGCTTCCACCAGCATCTTCACAAGGTCTTTTGCTTTTGTTCTTGGGTTGATATGCACATGTTGGACCAAAGCACAATAATCTCTGAGACACAGAACCCGTCTCCTTCCTGAGCGATATGATGGCTGGACATCCCATTTTGTTTGTACTTGCATATAATTGTTTGTACAAATGAACCAGGCACCTTCAGGTATCTGGAAATTGCACCTAATGGTGATCCAGACTTGTGCAAGTCACAATTCTCTTCCTGATATCTTGGCTGATTTCTTTAGACTTTCCCATGATGTTACACACAGAAGCAGCGTGTTTCTGGTGTGAGTTAAAATACATCCACAGGTGTCTCTCTAACTCAGATGTTGCCAATAAACTAGCAGCTTCCAAAGTCATGACATCATGTACTGTCCCAGATTGTTTAAAGGCATAGTAATCCTAGTGTATGTAAACTTGTGACTTTGCAGAGAGTAATAAAAATGCCTTAAATTCTCTCTCACATATTATTCTGGCATTTGGCAAATATAAATAATTCTGGTAATCCTAATTGACCTAAGACACGTAAGGTTTATTCGGATTTCATGTCCGATAGTGAGAAGAATATGAATGTATGTATTTTTGTATAGTTATGTAAACTTCTGGTTTCATCTGTAAAACTGCAAGTTAAGGGACATCTATGGTTTGATTTTTTTTTTTTTTTTTTGCCTGTCAGGATTGAATGGGTTATTACCGACCTCTGGTCAATTCAGGGATCAAACACCTCTTGTGAATATTGCCATTAAGCTCCTCGTTAGAGATCAGCAAATTGTGCAAAAAGTACTAAAACACAAAGCAGTTGGACATGTGCATTCTAAAGCTAGGAGATGGTATCCTTTTTGGTTAATTTAAAAAAATTTCAAACAAGAGTCAGATACCCCTAACTTTTTGTCAGTAGTGTGTATATCCATGTGGTGGTGTAATAAAAATTATTGTACGAAAGGTCTTATTTTGACCCCCAAAATTTATAGGAAATCTCTGTGTGCAGCAGCCACAGCGCGATGGAAGTGGGGCTTAGAGTAAATTAATAAGGGCCCTGGTGGGTTTTGCCCAAAGATATTGGAGCATATTGACTGCAGTGACCTCAAGTGCTGGGGGTGGAGGAGGGATGATCACATGTTTTAGGTATTTTCCCACAGATGTTTAGTTGGTGTAGGGGCCCGGGTGTACTTTGAAAATTGGGTTGTTCACTGGCTAATGTCGGTTGTATTCGGCATTTTAATTGGCTTTCATATGCCCCCGTAGGGCCGAATTTACGATAAAAATTTGCTTCATTGAAAGTTTTATGATTTTACCTGCTTTTACCCTTTTGGGGAGGATGAATTTTTGTCAGGGGAAGAGGTGCATTTAAAGTCGTGTGGCCGCGTGTGCTTCTATAGTGGCGCGCATGTTTGTTTTCGCGCTATTTGTTGTGTCAATGCCCCTGGGTGAAAAAAGTTGTACCATTTTCTTGGAGTTTCCTTCTACCTCGCACTACTATGTGGCTTCTTTGACATATAGCACTATATCTATAGCTTTACTTATTGCTTCTTGAGTTTCCCATCATTAAGTATTGGGGACCTGTCTCAATTTGCCATGGAGCAATATGAATGCTGGTTACTCCCCTGGGTGTACGTGATCTGCAAGGATGGATTCATAACCAAATCGATTAAGGCACAGTTCCCGGCTTTTTTTTCCCGAGGGAAATTTCGCCGAAATTTACGCGGGGGTGCCCGTGTTGGGGGGAAGGAGGCCGGAGTGCCGGGCCCATGCACTCATTATTCACGACGGTACCGCCGTAAAATAATGTGCATGTCACTTTTCCCCCGCGGCGGTTCGTGACGGGCGCGAGGAGAGGAAAAATCCACAGATCTCTATGAAAACAGTGGTTACCTTAAATGCCCCGACGGTTGGACCGTATGCGCGCAAATACGGCGCAAGTAGAGCTGAAATCAGCGCCCAAATCAGCGTGTAAACGGCCCCCAAAAGAGTGCTTCCAAGGGTGGTGGGCACAGGAAGCTGGAAAAACATTTACCAGACCCTAATATTTCCAAACTGGTTGGTAAAGCAGAAAATATGACTCATTGAAGAAGGCAACACTTTTTGCCAATCCATGGAGATACGGTTCTGTTGCTGCCATAAAAATTGAAGCCTTTTTTGCTGATGCAGCATCTTTAGAAAGGGGGTGCGTGGGTTCATAAAACTTTTTTATGACCACAGGGGTACCCCCATGGTTCTTTTGGGTGGTTTGAGTACCCCACCCCGTGCCTTTGTACCCCGACATTCAGCTCCTACATAAATGGCACGTGGTGCTCCTCCATTTCCACATCTTATTCACAGTGGTGACTTCTGACCACTGACGGTACACAGCAGCACGTGAACAGTTTACAAACATCACAGCAGGCAGCCTTTTGGGGGTCTTGAAGGGGAAAGGTTTTTCAATATAATGTGACTTCGGTGATTTGTCTGCAAAGTTCTCTATTTTTGAAGTTTGTTGTTCAGTTGTCAATATGATGCCCACAGATGTCACTGGAAGGGCATGTCCCCGCTGCTTGGGTTTTCGGACGGTTTTTCAGAAGTTTGTGGTTTGCAAAACCCCCTAAAAAAAAAGGGCAAAAACTAGCAGAACGGGGCTTATGGAAAACCCCGTGCAGCAGCCCCCAAAATGAAAGGGTTTTCCCTCCCGGAAACCCGCCTAAAATCTTGTACCGGACATTCTTTCCGGGGTTTTTGGACGGAATCTATGCAAAGCCAATGTAAAGGGGGGAAGGCTTTTCTCCAACTCAGGCGAGAAAACCCCAGTTCCCCCCCAGCCCGTGTGCCCGGGCCACAAACCGGACAAATCGGCGGATAAATGCCCGGTAATTGACCATTGCCGTGTGAAGGCAGCCTAAGACTCCCCAAAAATGTCAGCCCTGATTGGGAGAAATGGATGCCTCCTGGACTTCCTTTAGTAATCTTTACAAGGTCTTCTTGGCATTGTAACATGGGATAAAATGTTAGTAACAGGTGATACTTTTGATAGTTTGGGTTTTATTCTTCGTTTTATTAAGCTGATAAATTCCATGGATTTTGAAAGTCAATGAATGTTAAAAATTTTCCCGGGGTTGACGTGATAAGTTTCCCCGGGTAAAAAAGCCCTCCAAAAGGTGAGGTTTTTTAGAAATTTTTTTTTGGTTTTATCCTTTATTTGCTCTGTGGGAAACAAAGGTCCCAGAATGATACCAACCTTCTGTAGGAGCTTGTTCTGCGATAATGCTAAATGTCAGTAAACACGGAGAAGACCAAATCAGATTTTCCTGTTTGAAGTGAGTGTGATCGCAGATGTCTAGTACGAATGCCAAGGCTTCTGATTCTTTACAAGAAGTCTGTATATTTTTGGTTTTCACCTGCATTCGCCTTGTAAACGTTTGTCATCATCATACAGATGATAGTTTTGTGTTTCTTAGACTAGTACTATTGTGTTTTGTGGATGAGATGTGTTTATGAATACAAATGGTAATGGTTTAGAATAGATTTTGTTCCCAGTATCTTGTCACAAAATTGGGTTTGGGTCCCTTTACGGCATTGGACAAATCAGGTGGGGTTTTTCCAAAAGGCATTTGTCCTGTTTTTTCGGGCCATCCCCAGGGTGGGGGGGCGGCTTTTCTCCGCGTGCGATTTCCCTTTACCGTCTGAAAACCCGGTGGGGAATGGCAAGCACAATGTTTCTTGGGGGGGCCCGCGGGCGGACAACCCCTGCGTGGGGATGCTGCAGGGGTTTTTCCCTAGAGCACCCTGTGCTCGTTTGCGGACAGCTTTTCAGAGGGTCTGCAAAACCGCAAACCGCCTGAAAAACCGGCGAAAAACTCGTGCCGTGGGGACATGCCGTTAGGCTGTATAGATGAAGAGCTGCAGGTAGTGAACCTGATCTTTGCTTTTTATCTACAGGGGCTCAATTTCAGAATACGATCACCGCTGGATGATTGCAAATGCCTTAAAGGGTTGTTTAAAAATTTTAAAAAAAAAGGTATATTAATTTGGGGGCTGCTAAAATCCCACTAACCCCCAATTTTGGGCTGCCTTTACTGCTGCTCTCCCCCAACTTCTGTTGTCTTGGCACGCCCTTGGTATGGTACTTTGTTTGTGGTTGTTCCACCATAGACTCCAAATTTTTTTTTTTTTTTTTTTCCCGTGTAAAAAAAATGCTGGTTAATTTTTTGGTTTTTTTTGGGTGCTTTTATTGAATTTTTTTTTGCATTAATATAAAATCAAAGAGTACCGTGTTTCCCCGAAAATAAGACAGTGTCTTATATTTTAAGGGGGTTTTTCCCCCGAAGGCGGTTCATTTTGTCTTAATCTGTCAGGAGCTGCACAGCAGCCTCACGGGGGGGGGGGGGGGGCTGGAGTAAGGGGTGTTGTGCAATGTGTACTCAATTAAATTTGAAACCCGGGGGATTTTTTACAAAGACAAACTTTTTCCCCAGCCCCCTTTCAAGCCATTATTTTCCCCTCACAGATAAGAAGTGCAAACACGCAAGGTGGCCAGACAGCTCCCCTCAGCTCTCCTGGGCGTGTCTAATGAAACTTTCAGGAAACCAGGGCATGTAAGGAAAGGGTGTGTTGAGGGGTTCACTTTTTTTGTAATGACAATATTTTGAAAGTGATTTAAAAACCCATTTTTTGGGGGATCCACGTCAAACATTACATCGTGGCAAAACCCCCTTTAAAATTTTTTTTCCCAAAACACGCTAGGTCTTTTTCCATGAACAAGAACTCCCATTTATTCGATGAACAGGAATTCACATTTTGGGCCCCCATGTATGAAAACTGTGTAGGTCTAAATCATTTTATGCCTAGCAACCCGAGCGCCCCCTTTTTTCTATGTGTTGGAAAAATGGAAAGGTGCGCTCTGTTTGGTTGCTATGGGCAACAAAAGGGAATTTTGACCAACAAGTTTTCATACATGTGGTCTTGGTGTTTAACAAAATAAAAAAAAAAAATAAATTTTTTTAAAATATGTAGTCCTGTTACCAAAAAATCTGATAACACCAAAAACCTGAATTCCATCAATTAAATTTTTACGATATTTCCTGTCAATATTTGGTAATTTTCCATGTCAATCTTCTGGAAAATCTTTTTGAGCACCTTTGTTCAGGTAGCCTCCCTACAAAGGGAAGACCCATTAAATGTCTGTAAAATAAAGTATGGCATGGGGGAGCTGCAGCAGTGACTTCCGGTCTTATTTTTAGGAGAGGTCTTATATTTCTGAGCTTGAAAAAAAAAATTGCACTAGGTCTTATTTTCAGGGGGACACGGTATAAATTTAATTTAATGCTTGGACCACATAATATCTTATTGGAAAAATGCAACAGAAAAAAACACTGCTGAAGAGACACGTGTACATAAGTGCCAGAATTATTTTACGGTTTGCAACCAAAAACTGGTAATACCACGTTTCAATATTTATTGTAAAACTTGGCCCGTTACAGGCTTATCGCCCGGGGTAATAGCGGGGCGGATTTCGCCCCCCCAATTTGCGGCAAAACCGTTTCAGTGGGGGGGGCAGGGGGGGCCGGCGTCCCCGGCCCATGACTGTCATTATTACGGGACATACACGCCTAAATAATGTGATGTCATTTCTCCTGCCAGGGAAAATTTGCGCGCGGGGAGGAGAGAGGAATCCATAGTTCTCTTGAGAAAAGTGGTTTCTTTAATGACTGGGACGTATTGGAGCCGTACTGCAGCGCAAATACGGCACGCGTACGGCGGCAATCCGTCCAGAATAAGCCGTGTGAACGAGGCCTTAGATCTGTTTTGTGTCCCGCAAGTGGGTGTGACACTCATTGCTATCAACTAATAGATTTTGTAAAATTAAACCGTGTCTAAGGATGCCTCAAATGTATTATCTAGCATGAGCCACTGTAATACATCTCGTACATTCTTAGACTGTTTAGTCTAAATTTACACTTTAGAATTAGAAAATTTTTGTAAATCTGCAACATTATTTTGTACACACCATAAAAAAGCATGAAGTTAAAAAACACATGTAGTTTGAAGGTGGTTTTTTAAGTCCGAAAAAACTTGCTGAAAGGTGTGTGTTCGTGTGTGTGTGTTCGTGTGTGTGTGTTCGTGTGTGTGTGTTCGTGTGTGTGTGTTCGTGTGTGTGTGTTCGTGTGTGTGTGTGTTCGTGTGTGTGTGTGTGTGTGTGTTCGTGTGTTCGTGTGTGTTCGTGTGTTCGTGTGTGTTCGTGTGTTCGTGTGTGTGTGTGTGTTCGTGTGTGTGTGTGTTCGTGTGTGTGTGTGTTCGTGTGTGTGTGTGTTCGTGTGTGTGTGTGTTCGTGTGTGTGTGTGTTCGTGTGTGTGTGTGTTCGTGTGTGTGTTCGTGTGTGTGTGTGTTCGTGTGTGTGTGTGTGTACGTGTGTTCGCGTGTGTTCGCGCGTGTGTGTTCGCGCGCGTGTGTGTTCGCGCGTGTGCTCGTTCGCGCGTGTGTGTGTGTTCGCGCGTGTGCTCGTTCGCGCGTGTGTGTGTGTTCGCGCGTGTGCTCGTTCGTGCGTGTGCGCGTGTGTTCGCGTGAGCGCGCTCGCGTGCGCTCGTTCGCGTTCCAAGACTAGTAGCACAAAAAAAAAATCCAATCATATTGGCAGTCATTAGATGAAAAATACTTCTCCAGTCTCTGGATTATTCTTTCATGAGGAACCTGTGTATTTACAGCAACAGACATGCCCTAAGTGCTCATAAGTCCTCTTTAACACTGTAGATACCATGGTCAATAGTGACTGCAGCATTGAAGTAGTTGGACAGAGGGAGAACGTTCCCACTATCACTTTGTATCTCAAACAATGCAGTTGCAAAGTACCAGTGGACATGTTTGGCAGGGCTTAACAAAGTTCCCCATTTCTGCCATGTTTTTGCATCTATTAGGCCTTGCTTCCCAGGAATAATACACTGCAAGGTAGAAGTACTAAAAAACAAAATATTGAAACAGATTGAAAAACATAAACCTGTTTTCTGATAATAAATGTATCTAAAATCTGTAAATATATCAGGGTGGATTTGATTTAAATCTAAATGATTTAAATCACAATTTAAATCACTAGTCAGTAAGGCTTGATTTAAATCAAAGTTTCTACCTAAACTAGTTCTTGCTATTTTAACATGCAAGTAGATGAAGATTTTTAGAATCACTTTTTATATTACTTTTTTCTCCCCAGTTTAATGGGTTAATCATTCATATTTGGACACCACTGTTCTGTTGTACTTAGGAAGGAGAAAAATAATCCTGACCTTAATAACAATTTAAATAGATTTATTCAACTAAAACAATAACAACATTACAGCATAAGTTATTTGCTTAAACAAACATCCATGTTTGTTAACTAATTTGGCTACACAAAAATTATATTTTTTAAAGAAATTAGCTGTCACCCCAGCCGAACATAAAAAAAGTAAATACTACTGTCCCTGCTGTCCTCTGTAGTCACTTGTCCGTCACTTCTCATCATCTTCTTCTTTTTTCCCCTATTCATAATTGAAAAGAAAAAAAAGTTTCCTGTTTTTGGGGTCCCAACCGATTTCTCAATTTGAATGAAGAGAATATTCTTTAACGCCTTTAGAAAAAGCTAGGGTTTTTAAAATGAAATCATTACTTGAACAGTCTTAAACCCAAAGGTTTAAAGTGACTTCCACCAGTTTACTGGTGTGCCCTTCCTTAAAATATTTCAGAAACTATATTTCTTGAATGGTTCCCCCTTAGCTCTGAATTTTTATGTTGGCATTAAAGGTTTATTGCTGGATCCCCAATGTCATAGTAACCCCCTTTTCCCTCAGCACTTAGGTTTTTGACCCTGATATTGGATATTGAAAAATTTTTGCCAATAAATGAGCTGGGTCAGTGCTTGTCCCATTCATTTGTTTATGTTTTGTAATTTAATTCTGTCCATGTGTAGTTTTTTTTAAGTGTTCAATCAGTTCCTTCCAAATTTCAACACACCCGCAATAAAAACAGCTTTTTTCTGTATTTTGTTTAAAGTTGAGGGGATGGGTTTTTCGGGAAAGCCAGCAAGTTCAACATTTTCTTAACCCCAATTTTGGGTTTTTGGGCCGTACAGTGCCATCATTTTTTCTCGCTTTTCTTCCAAAGTGCATAGAATAGGCCATTTTTGTTTTTTCTGCTCAAAACAGTCCACCCAGAGTTCCATCTAACTCTTTGTGGGAGCGTTAGTTTGGTTCCCACCCATCCATTTAGAGCTGCTGCGCAAAATGATTATTCGGAATTTTAGAAATTTCAAAAACATTAGCCTTTATTTTGGAAACTTAAGTTTTTTGGCAAAGGGGTGCAAAAATGAGCACTGCAACCTTATGTTATTACCCAGCTTTGTATCCCTCCTCTCTTTAAACCCTTTTCATTTGGATATGTTTGCAGCATTGCAGTGCCCAAAAGGGTTACTAGACATTTGAATTTTTGTTCACATGTCGTTATAGCTTTTACGCCACTTTTAAGTATTTTTGCTGTGTGGGGCATTTCCCGACGTATCAGTTGTTTGTGCAAGGAAGACTTTACCCTTCTTTGTTGTTTTAAAAAAGCAATCAATGGATCATTGTGGACCCTTACTCACCCTCAATACTTTGGTTAACAATTTTTTCCCTACCCCCCAGCGTTTCACATTGCTCCCTTTTTTCTGCTAACTTGATCCAGGGGTTCCCCGCAACATCAGCTCTGCTGGGGGGACTGACCCCGGTCCAGTTTGAACCCCTATTAATGAAATGTGGGTTCTCGCAAAGGAAAAAAGAGTTTTTGCATAAAAAATGGGCAATTTTTTTCAATTTTAAAATCTTTTTTTTAATCGCTATTTTTATCACAAACCATCTATGGGGGGTTCCAGGGGGTAAAGTTTTTTTTCTTTTCCCTTTGGGGGGATGGGGATTTGGCTGTGGGTGTCTGATGATGGAGCTGCGCTAATGAAGCACTATCTGGGTGGATAACTCTTTAAAATGTAGAACAGGGGTTTTGGGTGATCTTTGGGGGTGGTTTTCCCGAATCCATGAATTCCCCCCAAAGAAAAAAAGTCAAGTGTTATTTTATTTTTATACAATTTCTGCTTTTTGTAACAACACATCCCCGCCCCAAAGAATTTTGTTTTTTTTCTTCATCAAACGTACCAAATGCAGTAAATGCGTAATAAAAAGAAATATAATTTTTTCACACATGAAGTTGTCTTTAGAAAAGGGGTTTAATAAAAATGTTTACCAACCCGAAAATCCTGCCTGTTCAGAAGTGTTTTCTTGGTCATCTTCATCCCCCTTCTATGATGTTGCCCTCATTTGCGCCACCAGGCCTTGCATCTTTTGTTGCCCTCGTTTGCATTTTCCCCGCATGCCTGCCTTACCGATGGGAAAGGGCTTCATTAAATATTCCCCAAATGGGTCTCTTTTTCGGCCTGCTGCCCTTTTAAGGGAAGAATGTAATAAACCCAGATCGTAAAAAAAAAAGATCCCGACTTGTCTGTCTGTGGGTTGTGCATATTGTTCTTAAAAAAGTTTCACTTTCCTTTTTTTGTCTGTTGCCCTTCCTCCTCCCCACACTTGATTCACATTCTTCTTGGTTGTGCAGACTATTCCCCTCCAAACAATCAGAAACATATTGTCTAATTTTTTGGACTGGCACTGAAGGGGTTTGATTCTGTTTTAAGGTTTTGTAGAACAATAGGATTAAGTCTTTTTTTAACTCGTTATGTTGTAACATTTTTGCTTGTGAAGAAGAGGCTGGGGCCTCTGCGGAGTCCAATTCAGTTTTGAGAACTGCGTAAGTAAAGCGAGCGGCGGTGATAATATAGGGGAGAAACTGCCCACAATCCTACAAAAACCCGGAGAGCATTTCCCTTGTGAAAGTTACCATATACAGCCTTTATTTACTGAGTTAAACAACTCACTTTATCTATGATGGGAAGAACTTGGATGTAAAATATTTTCCCCCCCAAAAAAGGTTTTTTTGAAAAAAATCCGTTTTAAATCCAAAAAAATCCGATTTAAATAAAAAAAAAATCTGATTTAAATAAAAAAAATCTTATTTTTTTTTTTTTTTTTAAAAAAAAAAAAAACATTGATTTTTATCCACCCTGAAATATATATATTTTTTTATTTAAACTGCACATTTGGAATGGTAATGTCTATTATGGCTTATTGTGTAAAACATGCCTTTTCTCACAGGGTGAACTCTGTACAAAATCTTAATGTCAGAATTGCTTTTTTTTTTTT
The DNA here is from genome assembly GCA_025379985.1 of Phyllomedusa bahiana. Lineage (NCBI taxonomy): Eukaryota > Metazoa > Chordata > Amphibia > Anura > Hylidae > Phyllomedusa > Phyllomedusa bahiana. The sequence goes on from JAODAL010002609.1 coordinate 89,544, forward strand.
TTTTTAAAAATGATGCCAGTAAAACCTCCGTTTGCCCTGTAATGTTTTGGCTCTCAAATTGCAGTGATTGCAAGAAAAAATAATAAATAAATTGTAGCTTCAGGATGCAAAATTGCTGTGATGCAGAGGAGTTCATAGTTAATTTGATCTAAACACTTCTTTGGTCAGTTGTCACAATCCAGAATACTCCAGGGAAATAATTTCACATCTGTTCTAAGAATGACCTAAAACTTCAGATGAAAGTTCAACAAAGCCTCCGAAGTGGGATCAGTGTCTCTGCCTTCTCTGTTCTCCATATTTTGGTTAGTCCAGTTGTACACAGAATTACTAAGATCAGAGTCCTCTGTAATAAGGATGGATGGAGATTGTGGTCGCCAATCCTGGAAGATAGTGATCAGTATATGTACAGTAGGCTAGTCTCTGCCTACTGTGGAGAGCTCGGCTGCCTCTGACAGCCGGCTCTCTTCAGCTGTAGGTCTGTGAATGTCTACACCTGGGGAGTTTATGAATGTCCTTGCAGAGTCACTTACTGACCGATATTTATAGTCAGTGCGTGATCGACAAGCTGTTTAAGGGTTATCAGGGCTGTGGAGTCGGCAAGGCAAAGCCCCGACTCTGACTCCTCAATTTCCCAAAGCTCCGACTCCTGACTCCCTCATACATGGCGCATGTTTAAGTGATAACCTTACTGTAGTAAAATGGTCCCATCAGGTTGTTTATCACCTTATGATACAATAATCGAGCTATTTAGGTAGAAAAGACTGACAAGCAAAAGGGTAACAATGTTTTGATCTTTTGAACACTTGTGGGTAGAGTTGAAGAAAAAGCTGTATCTGTAACCAAGTCCAGTCTGCACCAACATTGGGAATGTGTAGAAGAGACCTGGGATCAGATTTTGGTCGAGATATACTTGAATCTGATCCAGAGCCCAGAAGGATTCAGGCAGTATTGAAAACCAAAGGTGGATTTCCCAAATACTAACTAAATAATAACAATTAACATTTAGATTTTTAGGAGCAAAACAGTAACAATGCAGTTACATGACAAGAATCTGTAGAACTAAGCAGATGCTAAATACTTGCAAGTCAAATTTATGTTTAAGATAGGTAAGATGACTGTATATAAAATTACAGTAGCCTCATGTACAAAGCTGTAGTAGATGGTGAGATATAGAGCCTGAAAGTCACAAGTTCAAAACATTGTTACCATTTTGCTTGTCAGTGTAAAATATATTTATTGGATATGACTTTAGAACACAAAAAAGTGAAAATAAACAAACACTGCAGGAACATTTGTGGAGTCTCTGAATTTGTTCTGAGAAACAGTATTACCTCCATCAGATCCTGCATACATGACCTCACATCTCATTATTTCCAGGCTAGAGAACGGCCTCTTTACACTAACTTGGGTTTGGGGTAAAGCGGTGACCACAAGGGCAACATCTCTAACAATGTCAGGGTATAAAGGAATTGCCTCAGCCACAGTCAGTTTTGATGAATGGTTGAACTCTTCTTCTACTTTGGAAACAGGTGAAAAATTTTGCTGCAATCTGTTTGCCCTGGGAGCAGAATCTTTTCCCCTGGGGCAGCTCTTTGCCTGCTCCATGTCATCAATTACACTCCTCATGTGATAAGGCTGAAAATATGGGAGCAGTAGCACTGGCCGGACCCAATTCCTCTTGCTCTTTGCATTACATCGAACTAACTGGACCAACTTATTAGATATTTTGGGAGTCGAAGTTGGTCCATTTCATGATGACTCCACAGCCCTGAGGGTTATTTCCACCAATAACGTTTGATAATTGTAGGATCCCTTGGTCACTAGAATGGGGGTCCAAAGTTCTCTGTTCCTTCTCGTTCTTTGACCAGAGTGAGGAGATTATCTATGGAACAGCACTTGAGCATGTGCGCTGCCACTGCTACGTGGGTGACATAAACGAGCAGATGCTGTACCCTGATATCTCCTTCAGTTCTATAGACCCCCATGCGGCAGCATGCATTTGTGGAAAAAACCTTTTTAGGGACTACTATAATCAAGTTTTTTTTTTTTTTTTTTAATTGTTTGTATGATGACTTTAGTCTACACAGACTTGCTTGGGATGAGATTCTTCCTATCAACACTGGTATTTGGAAGTGGAAAAAAATCTCAAGGCAGCGTGATGCTTGGCATCCCGCCACATGCACTAACTGCTCTGCTCATTATTTGTCAAAGGCAGTAATTGATTGTAAGATCACAAGAAACAGACCTTTCATTTCTTATTCCTGCAGGCTGTTTGTTCTCCTTGTCAGGATATTCAGGACATTGGGATGTGAAATCCCCTGTCTAAATTACACGGTCTTGTGTGTGAAGTTTTGACTTTTTCTCCTTACTACATGGGTTGACATCTTGATTGGGACAAGTCCTTTTTTTTTTTTTTTTCTTTTTTTTTTTTTAGGGCTTTTTTTTTTTAGTGCTTTTTTTTTTTTTTTTTTTTTAAAGCACAGTATCAATTTGTCATTTTTTATATTTGCTGTATTAGGAAATACAGTTAATAGCTACGGAATAATTATAGTAAATATGGAGTAATTTACTATAATTTCATTTAGACATACATGACAACTATATAATTTACAACAGTGTTTTTACATCTTCAGTTGGGGATAAGACATACTAACCCAGTAGCATCTTCCAAATGAATATTCTTATGGTCTGTCCTGCAGAATATACTATACAAGACTACACTGTGTTCCATATAGAACAGTATGCACATTCCAATATCAGTAGCACATTATCAACTGCTACACCAGTGTGCACCAATGCTCATTTTTTTTCAAAAAAGTTTTTGGATGTGCAAAGCCAAATATTGTTTTCTATATAGAACAGTATATTCTGCCATAGAAGCACTGAATAGGTGGAAGATTTCTGCCCAACAGATGGTGAGAAGGTGTGGTGGTGTCCAGCTTTAAAGCAGACACTGTGAGGCTGCACTCCAGTGGTCCCACAACTTCAGAATTGTTGCCCTGTTCATCAGTTAATATTGTGAGTTGTAAATATTGTAAATTGAGACCATAACCCTATGGAAAATCCAACATCTTTCCAAAACCTCCCAATGTGTCATAGCATAATATGAGATATGAATTGCGTGGCATTGAATGTTAAACGTGGTTCCAAGGTACTCTGTGGTGGCTTCTAGCTTTCTCTGTCAGGGATGGGCTGTGTGTCGGTTCACTAGCTAAACCATCCCTCTTGTCTGTCATGGCTAATTCAGAGACCAAGTGAGGGGCTAAAACATCCAGCTGTCTCCTTTTCAGCATGTCACCCACCCTGAAAGCGGGAGGAAGTACTTTACTGTGTCAGACCAACCAAGAAACGGTAACTGCAGGCCTCGCAACTTCTGTTGAAATCTAGACCACACTTTCATGATTAACCTGTCAGTAAGCTGCATGTCCATGAACAACCCGTTTAAGAGAGAGATTTTATTTAGAAGTGTCTTATCTGTGTTTTCTTTTTTTTTTGGGCAAAAACAAATTGGGATTAAAATTGTCTTCAAGAATTGTCTTCCTGTGAATTGCTTGTAAAGACAATGAGGACCCTTTATGTAGGTTGTGAGCTTGTGTGTTTTGGGTAATACCTCCTATCTGATATTTTGGTCCTGTGATACTAGGGAGCAGAGGATGTTGGTATCTTGTTTTGGCCAGTTGCAATATGCTGGGCATCTAATGTTATGGGCGTCACTACCAATAGATTGTAAGCTAGCATGGTGCGCTCCACACATAATCATATGAACCAATGGAAGACTTATCTATGTGAAATTGTAATGCTAGCAATCAGGGCTGGGATCGTCCAAAAATATATCTAATAAATTGGCACAGTTCAATCCAGTGCCAAGAGCAAGAGGAATAGGGTCTTGCCAGTGCTAATGCTACCATATCTTCATCAGATGAGTTTGATTTTGAAAAGTATTTGGAGGACATGGAGCATGCAAAGCGTTGCCGCAGGGGGAAATATTCCGCTTCCATTTCAGCAAAATTTTGCTCTTGCTCTCGAAGTAGAAGAGTTTAACAGTTCATCGAAACTGGCTATGCATGAGGCAATTCCTTTATACCCTGAGATTGTTAGAGATGTTTTCCATGTGGACCCTGCTTTGCCACCAATCCAAGTTAGTGTAGAGAGGCGGTTCGCTAGCCTGGAAATGAGATCAGATGTGAGGTCATCTATGAAGGATCTAATGGAGGCAATACTATTTCTCAGAACAAATTCATAGACTCAACAAATGTTGTTCAGTATGTTTGTATTTTTCATATTTACAATGTAATAAAGTTTTTTGTGTTATCCATTAAATATATTTTCTGTTCTACCTCAACAGCTTGACTATTACGTGTATTAAAAAGCGTGATGTTATCATTTTACTACTGTAAAGTTATCACTGAAACTTACACCATGTATGAAAGAGTCAGAATTAGGGTAATTGAAGAGTCAGAGCCTTGGCTTACTGACTCCACAGCCCTGCTAGCAATCTCTCTATTAAATAGTAGGCGTGTGAGTGGTGGTTCATCAGTATTTTTGCACTTGAGCAGTCTCGCCTGTATCATTCTGTAGCTCTTTGGCATACTGGTCTGAACTGGTTTTTAACTTGTGTGCAGCAATTTCCCACCTCATGGAGAGTAGACGTGTGAGCGATTTGCTCATCCGTATTCTGCACTTGTGTAACTTCTCCCATGGAACACTGGAGCTTTTTTGCCTCCTGTCGGACATGGTTTGTCTCTTAAGCAGTAAGTACGGCCTTTTTAAAACTCTGTGATTGGCAAATAAAGTATCAAACTTTTTTTGCATTTCAAATTCTTAGCCATCTGTTAAGAACATGGCTATAACGACCGTGATCAGCTAGTCTATTGCTTCTTGCAATATCCCTTTTTAAGGCCGTCTCCTAGTGAGAGAATGGGGAGATATCCGGGAGAGGACTTTTTTTTTTTTTTTTGTGGTCTGCAACACTGTTTGGACAGGTGGTATGTCTCACAGTAACATCCATACAAATATCAGGACCCAATGGGGGAGAGACTCAGTTGTGACCATTTCTTATTGTGATGGTGACTGCTGTGTTATCTATACACATTAATGTCCCCTTTCAGTGTAATCCTGCCTGTGCTGATAATGAGGAGACTGCTGAAAAGTATTCTCTACATCACAGGAATTGTCAGACTATTAATAGGTCTAAAGACCAAAAGAAAAACGTAAAAAAAACGCAATCAATTCTTAAAAATTGTGTTTTAACATAAAAACCGGAGTTAAACAATAGGTAATTTTTTTGATGACATCTTCCCTTTAACAATTTTGGAAAGTGGTCTATGTGATCGGGAAAACAGCAAATTTATAAAATTCAGGCTATACCACATTATTGATATTGAAATTAAAGGTATATTACAGAACTATTAGCAATGATGATCAATGATAGAGAAAAAAAAATTGCGTTGTAAACCCACTCTTTCCAGCGCCACGCCCTATTCTGGCTGCTGGTCATTGTTCACCTGACCCCAGATATACTGCTCGTGACTGCTGTGGTTGGCTGCAGGGTCACTTAAAAAATGAACAGTGACCACTGGCTTACAAGGTAAGGGTTTATTTTCTTTTCTATTTTCAAATAGCCCCAATGGACTGATGAGCTGTTAGTAGTTTTGAAACAGCCCTTTAAGATCAGTTAACCAGTGGTACAGTGGTGGCCAAAAGTATTGTCACCCCTGCAATTCTGGCAGATAATACTCCGTTTCTTCCTGAAAATGATTGCACTCACAAATTCTTTGGTATTAATATATTCATTTATTTTGCTTGCAATGAAAAAACACAAAAGAGAATGAAACAAAAATCAAATCATTGATCAATTCACCCAAAACTTCAAAAAATGGGCCGGACAAAAGTATTGGCACCCTCAGCCTAATACTTGGTAGCACAACCTTTAGCCAAAATAACTGCGAACAACCGCTTCCGGTAACAATCAATGAGTTTCTTACAAAGCTCTGCTGGAATTTTAGACCATTCTTCTTTGGCAAACTGCTCCAGGTCCCTGAGATTTGAAGGGATTTGAAGGGTTCCTTCTCCAAACTGCCATTTTGAGATCTCTCCACAGGTGTTCTATGGGATTCAGGTCTGGACTCATTGCTGCCACATTAGAAGTCTCCAGTGCTTTCTCTCAAACCATTTTCGAGTGCTTTTTGAAGTGTGTTTTGGGTCATTGTCCTGCTGGAAGACCCATGACCTCTGAGGGAGACCCAGCTTTCTCATACTGGGCCCTACATTATGCTGCAAAATTTGTTGGTAGTCTTCAGACTTCATAATGCCATGCACACGGTCAAGCAGTCCAGTGCCAGAGGCAGCAAAGCAACCCCAACACATCAGGGAACCTCCGCCATGTTTATGTAGGGACCGTGTTCTTTTCTTTGTCTTTTTTTTCCTGTAAACGCTATGTTGATGCCTTGTCCAAAAAAGCTCTACTTTTGTCTCATCTGACCAGAGAACATTCTTCCCAAACGTTTTAGGCTTTCTCAGGTAAGTTTGGGCAAACTCCAGTCTGGCTTTTTTATGTCTCGGGGTAAGAAGTGGGGTCTTCCTGGGTATCCTACCATACAGTCCCTTTTCATTCAGACGCTGACGGATAGTACGGCTTGACACTGCTGTACCCTTGGACTGCAGGGCAGCTTGAACTTGTTTGGATGTTAGTCGAAGTTCTTTATCCACCATCCGCACAATATTGTGTTTAAATCTCTCGTCCATTTTTCATCCACATCTAGGGAGGTTAGCCACAGTGCCATGGGCTTTACATCTAGGGAGGTTAGCCACAGTGCCATGGGCTTTACATCTAGGGAGGTTAGCCACAGCGCCATGGGCTTTACATCTAGGGAGGTTAGCCACAGCGCCATGGGCTTTACATCTAGGGAGCTTAGCACAGCGCCATGGGCCCTTTACATCTAGGGATGTTAGCCACTGTGCCATGGGCTTTACTTCTAGGGAGGTTAGCAACTTTGCCATGGGCTTTACATCTAGGGAGGTTAGCCACAGCGCCATGGGCTTTACATCTAGGGAGGTTAGCCACAGTGCCATGGGCTTTACATCTAGGGAGGTTAGCCACAGTGCCATGGGCTTTACATCTAGGGAGGTTAGCCACAGTGCCATGGGCTTTACATCTAGGGAGGTTAGCCACAGCGCCATGGGCTTTACATCTAGGGAGGTTAGCCACAGCGCCATGGGCTTTACATCTAGGGAGGTTAGCCACAGTGCCATGGGCTTTACATCTAGGGAGGTTAGCCACAGCGCCATGGGCTTTACATCTAGGGAGGTTAGCCACAGTGCCATGGGCTTTACATCTAGGGAGGTTAGCCACAGCGCCATGGGCTTTACATCTAGGGAGGTTAGCCACAGGGCCATGGGCTTTCCATCTAGGGAGGTGAGCCACAGTGCTATGGGCTTTTTCATTAGGGAGGTTAGCCACAGTGCCATGGGCTTTACATCTAGGGAGGTTAGCCACAGCGCCATGGGCTTTACATCTAGGGAGGTTAGCCACAGCGCCATGGCTTTACATCTTTGGGAGGTTAGCCACAGCCCCATGGGATTTACATCTAGGGAGGTTAGCCACAGCGCCATGGGCTTTACCTCTAGGGAGGTAGCCACAGCGCCCTGGGCTTTACATCTAGGGAGGTTAGCCACAGTGCCAGGGGCTTTACATCTAGGGAGGTTAGCCACAGTGCCATGGGCTTTACACTTCTCGATGACACTGTGCACGGTAGACGCAGGAACATTCAGGTCTTTGGAGATGGACTTGTAGCCTTGAGATTGCTCATGCTTCCTCACAATTTGGATTCTCAAGTCCTCAGACAGTTCTTCTTTCTTTTCTCCATGCTCAATGTGGTACACACAAGGACATAGGACAGAGGTTGAGTCAACTTTAATCCATGTCAACTGGCTGCAAGTGTGATTTAGTTATTGCCAACACCTGTTAGGTGCCACAGGTAAGTTACAGGTGCTGTTAATTACGCAAATTAGAGAAGCACCACATGATTTTTCAAACAGTGCCAATACTTTTGTCCACCCCATTTTCTGTGTTTGGTGTGGAATTATATCCAATTTGGCTTTATGACAATTCTTTTTGTGGTTTTCCATTGAAGACAAATTAAATGAAGATAATAATACCAAAGAATTTGTTATTGCAATAATTTTCAGGAAGAAACTGAGTATTATCTGACAGAATTGCAGGGGTGTTAATACTTTTGGCCACCACTGTAAATAGCAAGGTATTGGTGCAGATCAGAATCAGTATTGAAGCCTCTTTGGTACAAGAAGTTGCAGTTTGGAAGGTTTCCCAACATTTGATACGCTTTGAGTTCTCTATAGGTTTGGTACATGCTATAGTAAAGCGAAGGCTATTCTCTGAGTTGTGTGAGAGGTGATGCATGGCGTGTGTTCTTGTACGTAACCTTCATACATGGTGGTGTTATGTTACTGTGAAGCTACATTTCCCTACAGCATTGAGCTCAGTACGAGTGGCTTTGGACTAAATAATTCAGCGTGGTTTGAATATACTGAATGCCTCTGCGATGGTGTACATTGTTCATACAGCTCTTCTCTGATTAGCCGTAGGGAGGGGGGCAGCTTTTGTTTTTCACCTTCTCTTTGTGACTGTAAATAATGCAGATGCAGCAAATGAGAGCTGGAATTTCAGGAGAACACTTTGACCTACAAATATTGTCAGCTTCGCTCTAGTTACAGGGCAGTCTTGTCTGAATAGATCTGGTGTGCTGAAGAGGGCACGCAGTCAATACTTGGCTCTGCTGCTACCTTCATGCTCTTTTGGAAGTTACTCTTTTGCTACAGTTCAGTTTTTTTTTTTTTTTTTTTTTATAACGTAGAGGAGCCAAAAATGGTCTGCACTCGGACTGTGAGAATTTGTTTTCATCGGCTTTTGAATAAGACCATTTTTTTAATTGCTTTTTATTATTCTTTGTCCAACTGTCAACAAGCTTACGTATTCCCTCATTAATCCCTTTCTGATGGACCTGTTTTGTTTTTTTTTTCCAGCGCATGTTCTGTCTTCCCTGTGTGTTGAGCATAAATTGACAGACCGCTAAACTCTTTCCCATCAACACATTAACAAATGAGCGATGTCCGTATTTCAACTTTTATTGCACGGGGTAATGTAAAACTAGAGAAATGGAAAGACATACTTACTGTGGTATAACAGCATGCAAACACAAAATATTACTTGAGACAATGCAGATATGTAAATGAAATACCATACACTACAAAGATGAAGAGTGTTCAGACATAAACACATGGAAGGTGCTGTCCTTTCTCCAATTACATGGGTCTAACTATAAACTGCAATAACAGCTATGGACATAGAACACAATAATATACATTACTGTATCACCTGCAGCCCTCGATGTCTATTTTAACATACCAGCGATGCTACTGTAGACTTGGATGTGAGAGGATGGTTCTACATACTTCCATCTACATGTGTCTTAGAGAAAATGGCCACTGATGAAGATAAGTCTATGATGTCAGTAGGTCATGTGGTATGGTTATGGCAGCTTTAATGGGACATACTTAGGAGTGTATGTTAGCTAACAGTGTGTATAATCATCTACTATATGGAGCTGTTGCGACTAAACAGAAATGCGTTAGAAATACTGCTGGAGAAATATTACTAAGACATGACTGGGCGGTTTTTTTGTTTTTTTTTCCCTTCTTCCGAAAGCCATAACTGTTTTTAAATTTTCCATCTACATAGTCATGAGGATTCTTTTTTTTTTTTTTTTTTTTTTTTGCCCCCATATGCAGGAAGTGTAAGCTAATTACACCCACCACTAATAGCAGGGAACAGAGCCGTCTTGGTACACACTTGATACATTTATATAATGCAGAAGGGTATACAATCAATCATGCACCATAGTGGTTAATTACCCTAAGGGGACTGAATGTTAAAGGCTGTTTCACTGAGTCACAAACATTTTTTCATTCACTCCGTCGTCTTCTCAGGCTGTACGTGGTTCTATAGCAATGATAAACATCTCTGTAAATGCCCAGGACATTACACTGTTATATTCATTAATCAAAAGGTACATGTGCTGTGAGGATTGCTTATCTGTAAACAGTAGCTAACAATGTTAGAGATAATTAGTTGGCTCTGGAGAGCTCCTTCCATCCCTGGTGACATTACACTCTGCTCAAATCAGATAAAAGTTGTGGTCAGGGTGCCAGGTAACCATTGAAACCTGTGTGTACTCAGAGAACAGAAAATTTCTCATCTCATGTCAAAACTAATATCTTTTGACAAATGTATTTATAAAAAGTCTACAATCACCAGTCCCTTCATGTTGAAAGCTAATATTTGTAGTTAGAAAATACGTTTAAATTAAATAAAAAAGTAAAAAAATATTAAAAGTTCAAATCGACCCCTTTTGCCATTTTGCAAATGGTTACAAATAATTAGCATTGTGCATTTGTAAAATCTAGTAAAATCTAAAATCCGTTATCCCTTATTTCCATTTCATGTCCCCTAATAGGTGGACAAAAAGGATCAGAAAGTTGCATTCATCCCAAAATAACACCAATAAAAATTACACTTCAGCCTGCAAAAAAAAAAATGCAGTCATACTTAGGACAACGGGTAAAAGAACAAAAAAGTTATTGGTCACAGAAAAGAGGCGCTGCAGCACAAAGTTAAAGTATGTTTTATGCTAAATCATAACTAATAACCTTACATATTTGGTATCACTGGAATCATAGTGATCTGCAGAATACAGATAACACTCTATCAATAAGTGAATGCCATAAAAACAAAACCATCGGAAATATAGTGCAAGTAGTTTTTTTTTTTTTTTTTTTTTTCACATTTCAACCCACTTAGAATGTTTTCTTCAGTTGCCCAGTATATTACATGATACAGTCAATGGCACCATTAAAAATTACATCTTTTGGTCCCCTTTCCCTTGCCCCCCCCCCCCCCTTTTTTTTTTTGTTTTTTGTTTGTTTGTGTTGTTTTGTTGTTTTTGGTTGTTGTTGGTTGGCTTCAGTTCTTATGTGTTTTTATGGTTGTCTAGCCTCAATAGCTTAGCTACATTTTTAATGGTGAGACATAGTGCACTATGCCTTCATATTTCCTCTACTCTTTCTAAGAGCTAATTGATTTAGATTATGATCTTTGCTAGCAGGCTGAGTGAGGCATACGCCATAAGCAAGATTACGAACTGTTTATTCCCATTATTGGTCTCATCGACTGCATATGTCTGAAGGCTGCGTCCTTCTATGTATCTTTTGCCTTTTGTTTATCTGGTTGTTATAGTTACATATTGAAAGCATTATAAGGCTATGTTTCAAAAAAAAAAAAAATTCTTGAAAACCTTTAATAAAAATTTATATTGGGGAAAAAAAAATTACATCTTTTCCCACAAAAAAAATTAAGACTTTTGGAAAGCAGGGAGGAAAAAAAGCGAATAGTCATATTATTATGACTGTTCGAAGAGAAGGGTTTAACTGTAAGTTTTTACAATGGGAACCAATGGATGACAGATGCTACTATTTGGCATCCATTCAACCCCTCAGGTGCGCAATACACGCCGCAATATGCCGGGTGTTTTGGGAGTCGCGCTGAACTCATCGCGTACTCCCACAGCCGGCAGCTCCATAGACAAGCATTGTTCGCAGCTCGTAATCGCCACGAATAATTGATGTGTCACTTATCTCCCCATGTGTACAATATGATCATATTGCACGTGTGGGGGTGGGGGGGCGAGGCGTAATCCATAGTTCTCTATGAGAGCTATGGATTACCTTTATTGCGGGGCGCATTTTGCTGCATGTTAAGCTCAATACGCGCCGAAATACGCCCGCAATTACGTCTCAGAATAAGCCGTGTGAACATACCTTCATGCCCGAGGCCTGATAAAGCCTTAAAGGGGTTGTCTCACTACATTGATTCATCTCACCTCAGTCCTGTTTTCTTGGTTTTATTTTGAATTCAGGGGCGTGTTTACTGGTTTCTACTAACCTGCAGTAGAAGCCAGGTCTGTATCTATAGCAACCAGTGTTGGCAGCCTATCAGGAGAGATTAAACAGGTCTGTAGCTATAGTGACCTGAGGAGCTGATGCAGCCCATACAAGAGGGGGTATCTAGGAATAGGTAGGACACTGTTAATGGACATATATTGCAAAGTGACTTGTTTTTGCAAGATCTTTAACATAAAAAAAACAATCATTGTAGTGAGACAACCGCTTTAATTAACCAGCTACATTTTTTAGTTTTTGCCTGATTGCATTTTAACAGTCGTAGGTGTCTAATTTTTTTCAGTGGCACAGTTGTACGAGGACTTGTTTTATGAAGAAGTTTTATTCTTTTAGGAGCATAGTTTAAATTTACAAATAAATTACTGCGGAATTTGTTTAAAAAACTTCTGCAGTGTGAACGTAACATTTTTTTTCTCTGCATTTGTATTTTTTACACCATTCACAATTTGCACAAAATAACCTGTTAGATTAATTCTGCAGGTTATTATGGCTGTGTAGATGTTTTTTTTTCTTGTGTAATGTATGAATACCTTTTTTATTTAAACATTTTTATTTTATCTACACTTTTTTTCAAGCAGGAATCATTGGGGATTGCATAGGGATGCCCAATAGGAAGTGTAATGTCAAGTTCTCAATTTGCATTGTGCAGTCTACTGAATATACAGGAACAGAGATGGAAGGAAAGGTGCTGCAGAATGGTTCTTTTCTGTACCAGTCCTTACTAACCGGAGCTGTCTGGAGAACCGCTATATAGTGCATGTTGTACTATTGACCCTTTGTTCTCCCATTACCTAATCCTTGGAATGCTGCTGGCATCGGACTGTCGCTGGAAGCTGTCATATCCCCACTACGGAGCAGCGCTAAATGTTTAATGCTTATTCTGTAGAGAGGCGCTTTCAGAAAGAGAGAGCAGAATAAAATTACCCAGTGACCTAAATAGGATTTTTGTCCTGATCTCACCTTTTTAAGCATCTGTCTACACAGTAAGAAGCTGTGCTGCTATTGATTATGTTCTGGAGCGGGGCTAATAAAATCTTGTTGATGCATTGATTTGTAAGCCAGCCCTGTCACTCCTGGCTTTGATAATCAATGCAAAGTTTGGAAGCTGTTTGTCTCAAAATCCAATGTATAGCTGGCTCCCAGCTGCTTCCTCGAAAGCATCTTTACTGTTTTCTGTATGAATTGGCTACCAAGGGTAAGTTCACAGCGCGGATTTTAGCGTGGCATTCGATATGGATTCCGTGCAGAGTTCCATTCATTTGAATGGGTAATCTGCACTGTAGATCCCGCTCGAAAGAAAACGAACGGACATGTCTGTTTTTTGAAGTGAATCTTACTCCGCTTCAGGCATCTGTGATCTTGGAGTATCTCCATTGGAGTGGGACTAACCCGCTTCCTAATCGGAGGGAAAACTGCCTCTGCAGAGCTAAAATCCTTTGCAAAAATCTTAGTATTGATTTTTTTAGATTGTGAAAACCCTACATTTGGTATGGAGTGGTGATACGGAAGTTCTCATGATTGTGTTTAATTTTTCACAGTTTTTAACTGGGACTGAATAAAATAAGCAAAATATTTTTATAGGTTGATGATCAGGGAGATTGGACTATTTCTTTAATTTTCAGATGGGGCAGATCTGCTGCTTTTTTTTAGTAGCTGATTTGCAGCATACAAAAATCTGCACTATTTGATGTTGCCTTTTTCCTCTTTATTAGAAGACCAACACTGCACTAAAATATGCATGCTTAGTGTGGATTGTGACGACTTTTGTTGAAGTAAAATCCGTAATTAATCCACAAAAATTTGTATTTTTGAAGGCGAATTTATAACCTAAAAGCTGAGGATTTTATTCTGTAGATCTACTACTGAAGATAAGCGACAGACCTGCCCCATTTGAGTGTACCCTTAAAGGGGTTTTGCCAGGACATGAGTTACTTACCTCCTTATCAGCACAGAGTATGATATAAATAAATCATGCTGAGTCATGAAGGCTGCAGCGGAGAGAGGGAGCGTGAGGAATAAGGGAGCGTCTCAAAACTTAACTGAAATAATATTACAACAGTGGATCTATACAGCAAGACACAGGCTCATACACTGCACTTTCTCCCCAGGCCCTTGAAGCTAATTCATTTTCCCTGTCATCAGATAAGAAATGTTTCATGCAAGCGTGGCCTGTCAGCTCCTTTGCTCGTATCTAATGCAAACTTTCAGGTAACTAAGGGGGACTGAGAAATGCTGTAGTTCTCACAGGCTTCACATTTTGTAATCACATATATTTAGAAAAGTGATTAAATACCCATTTTGGAGGATCCCACGTCAATATTACTTTGTGGCAAAACCCCTTTAATGCTTTAAGGGGGTTTTCTCACTGTGCTGTTACACAGAGCTACAGACACCCTCCGAATAATATAATAATAATAACCTTTATATAGCACCAACATATTCTGTAGCACTTTACAATTTTTAGGGTATAGGTACAGTTAAAAAGACAGACAATACACAATAAAAGCTACTTACAGAAAGAACACTTCTGGTTAGGCTGTGTGTGGTGTTACAGCGGTGATGGGCACGTTTGCTCTGCTATTCTTAGCTGATCATATTACAGTGAGATGACTGCAGGAGATTTATAATCTTTAGTGTACAAGGCTATAAAGCTCGAAGGCTTAAAACTTGTCATCAACTTAGGTAAACAAACTAATGTAGCAATACAGCAACCCTAAGTTCCCAAAGCAAAGTGTCATATATACCATACAGTATGATACATTATGTCCTGTGGCCTCTCTCTTAAAAGGGGGTGTGTTTTGTAGCTTGAGCACTAGTTCAGGACAATGACGTTTCAATGACGTCATGGCGCCTCTTGTCTGAATGTGTATACTCCCAGTGCTTCCTGCCCCTATACTTCTATGCTACAACTGTGAACCAGAAGATCTGTGGGGGTGATCTCTGCTTCCAGTCCTGCACTATGTCATCTGTTATCCCCCAGTCCATACTCAAATGTGTATATGAAAATACACTCCTGTGAATATCCACTACAGAGAGTAACATCGCAAGCCCGTTCCGACTGTTAGAGCAGGCGTCCTCAAACTGCGGCCCTCCAGCTGTTGGGAAACTGCAACTCCCATCATTCCCACTGTGTTAGATTATATAAATGCATGATGGGAGTTGTAGTTTCTCAACAGCTGGAAGGCCGTAGTTTGAGGATGCCTATGCTAGTGCATAGAGGTGGTTGGTAACCTAGGAAACAGTCTGTAAACAAATGGGATAGATAACCTGCTCTATCTTTGAGATAAAGAAAATCGGAACAGAAATCTGTTTGATAAGAATATTTTATCTTTTATATTTAAAGCAAATCAGATGGGAATACTTTTATATGTATTTTGTTTTAGAAATTAGAGTAGACTTCAGGATTTGGATGGTTTTTAATGCACATTAATGGAAATATTTCTGTAACACTTTTATCTAATGTAGAAACCTACAGCTCTGAGAAATCTGCACATTGTGCCGGCTGGATTCATGAATATTGCAGTAAATTAAATAAGTAAGCACATTGAGTATAGAGTGAGCTGAGTTTAAGCCTCCTTTCTCGCAGTGTGGTCCCCAACATGTTGCACTGATGTATACCTAGGACAGAAGCCAGTGGCTCATTGACGTTTGTCATACATAAGGTCCCATCCTGTATGAAGCTCAATGTGCTGTTCCCTACAGCAAGCCCTTAAGGACAGCGCCCAGATGGAAGCCAAAATGATACACTTTTGGCCTCTATTGGCTAATATGGATACGTTGACTATCTATGTAGGCGGATGAGATAAAAAGAACTGCGCTAAATGTGAAGAATAGCATAACATGGCAATGAACTGACACACGTTAATTTAGTAAAAGCATGCGACCTCTTCTAAATTAGTGATGGTTATGCTATATCGTATGTCATGGATAATGTGTTGCTTCATTAAGACCCGTCCCCATATACCTTATCAAGGGTACATGAAGGTTTTTCAGATGGGCCACCTGCCCGGGACCAGCCTTTCATGATATTGACTTCTCTGGAGGACGTAAGCTGTCGCTGTAATACATTTGAATGTAATACTACATTTTAATTGATTGGCCAAATGTGGCATAATAGGCATTGAACAAGTGTCTTACATGCTGGCATATGCAGTCAAGTCTTATTATTATGACCAGCAGCTAATATCCATAGTGTCCACTGCGTGCAGCATGGAAAGCAACTAGATGGGCTGGGAGTGACTCGATAAGGTCCTGGTAGGGTGTCACAGGTATCTGGAGCTGGCTGCTGAGAAGGTGGCTGGTAGAGGATAAGGGTATGTTCACACAGTGTTTTTGGATCCGAAAATCGCAACCAAAAACGCAGCGTCAGTCGGATCCAAAACACATCCACTATGCTGGTGCTTTGGCTGCGTTTTGGCTGTTGCAGGGCTTCTGCTGCATCTTTTGGTTCCAGAATTGACCTGATAATTCTTTGAATGGTCTATTTAGACGGACCCAAATACACATCTAACGTATGTACACAGGGACTGAACACACTGCGTGAACATACCCTAAATATAACAATTGAGGTGGTCCCACAGATGCTTAATTGGGTTGAAGTTTGGGTAATTAGGGACCACAGTAGTACTTGGAAGTCTAGGTCATGCTTTCCAACCAACAGACCTTTCTAGCCATGTGGCATGTTGCATTGTCTTCCTGGCAGATCCTTTCCGCCCAGCTTATATGGATATACATGATCTGCAAGGATGAATTCACAGTCAAATCCATTATGAGTGCCTTCCCTATAGATGAGTGGACTTAGGGAATACAACTACATTCCCCAGACCATAACCCTGTCACCACCAGCTTGTGTTCTTCCAGCAGTGGTTGCAGAGTATTTGTCCTGTGTTTTTTTACTAACACACCAACGTCTGTCTGTTTGAAGCAGAAAACGTCTGGAAGCTCCCTGGTTCATTTTGGCAGTGAGCTGTTTCACTCTAGTGTGTCTGTCTGATCTTGTGCATCGATATAGCTGAAATTGCCCTGGTGCTCTACAGTTTCCACATTGTTTATTCACAATGGTGCCGTTCATCCACTTTCACCACAGCAGAATTTGAACAGTTCACAATTTGTGCAGTTTCAGATATATGCCCTCCTTGAAAACGAGTATTCATTCCTTTTTTGCAACTCTGATACTTCGCCCATTTCTCCATGAGGGATGTGGATGCTGTCAGCCTATTACAAACACCACCGAGCCAGCTCACTACATGTTCCTTCATGAACTACGCGCTGTCGATGTCGAAAGTAGAGTGGTCATAATGATAGGACTCTACTGTGTAGTTTTTTGTCCAAGATACTGGTGTGCATTTTAGTCTACATTTAGCCAGCGGTCCCCAATGGGGCCCATACGCACTGGGTTAGGTGGTGGTCCATTTTTGCTTCCTTTCAGTATATGCACTGGTAAAAGCTGCTGATGAATGTGAAATAGTGGCATCGTTCAGCCATTTACTAATATGGAATCTAATGGATTTTTGTAAATAGTTTCTTGATCTATCCATTACAACAATGTGATTATAATGATGGGCAGGTGTGTAACACTCTCATGCTCCGCCCTACTGGGTTTTAATGTGGTTTTATGAGGGGATTACTCTTTAATTATGAGACCACCATACATTGGTAGCCGTCACCCATAGGCAAATAGAGGTTTCATATAACGGATGCATTGTTATTTATTCTTAAAACCACATTTTTCCATACTTTATTTCTTTGCCTTGTACTGAATTATATCAGCCAGACACCGGCCAAAAGGATATTGACCTTGGACCCCTGTGGAGACATTTAGCAGTTTTCGGATTTGAACACCATCTGAAAACTGGCCAGCAACCATCCCCAGGGACTTTAATAGGAAATCTGTTCACATTGAACGGCTTTTCTGCCTGATGTTTTTTTACACCGCCGGCGTTCTGAAAAACTTTCAACGTGCACAATCTTCAGTCCGGTTTTCGGGTGGAGAATGTGCATTTGATTGGTTTATGGGGACAGCGAATCTGTAAACTGTGGACAGAACCGTCCCCCAAAACCATCCAAAAGTAACAGCCAGGTTCTTAAAGCAGTTCTCCGGGAAAAGAAGAAAACTAAATACATAAACTACATGTCATAATGAAGAAAAATTCCTAAATAATTAGAAAAGTCTGCTCGTTTTGTCTAGGGGATAATCATTATAGAAGAACAAAATGGCCGCTGGGTTCCTTCCTCAGCAGAAACCTGTCCTACATGAGTTACTTCCTGATTAGGCCAACTGACATAACTGAGCATGTGCTGTGCTCAGTCAGATCTGACAGACTTGTGGTATGAGGGACGGCTCTGCAGAGTAGAAAAGAGACTGAGGGCCGTACACACACATTTATATAAATTTGGTGTGGATATAATATATAGAATCTATAGCTCAACTGGAGGAAGCAGCTGTTATGGGACATGTATTTTTCAAACAGGGCGTCTAGCAACTGTGGCTCCGCCCACTAGCCCAGTGAGGAGAAATATCTAACATGGCGATACTATGTGATATGTCAGTGTCTGTAAGTAGTTCAAACACTGAATTGTGGCATATATTTACTGCTTATCTTTAGTATTACTGCGCCAAATGTTATTTTATTTTTTTGGGGGCTTTCTCACACAACCCCTTTAAGACCGAATCCGACCGGTATTTTGTCACTGCTGTCACGGACCCATTAGACACTGCTGGAGGTACTCCTCCTCAATAACCTACTGTTACCTGGATATGGGGGTCACATGACTGTTTTATCCATACAGGTACTCCATTGGAGCCATTACTATGGACAGAAATGTGGGCTGTACCATTTTTTTCTCTAAATAGGGGCCTATTGTACTGTTTTGTTGTTTTTTTTTCCTTTGTGTTACTTTCGTACAGGGGAGGGAAAATCCCGGCTGCAGCTGCTGATTGGCTGCAACAGTCATGTGCCTCTACTTACATTCCCGCTCAGAGCTGTGAAGGACTGCAGCGGAGATGTCCCCTTGTGGATGTAAAAAAATGAAGACCGGAGACATGGAGCGCTGGTACTGGGGACGGGACTATTAGAATGGGGACCCAGGAGCTGGGGTGGGGGTGTGTGTGTGTGTTTTTTTTTTTTAAATAAAGTGGACACCCCCTTTAAGAAAACCATGATGGTGGCTGCAGGGGTGCGGTGTTGTAGCACATGACATATCGGTACGGACAACCTTCTTTTAAAATTCTGCTCACTACAGACTAACATCTGGAGCGAATTTGGGGGCAGAAGAGTGGCTGTAAGCGCGCCCTGTTTCTTCTGCAGAACCTGGATTTCGCAATGTCTGCGCCTCCCAGTCCCAGAAGCAGTTCATTATTTGTGCATTTCATTTTGCAGCTGTTATCACTGTACAGTAGGAGCCCTTGTTCCTGGGAAAGATGACACTGCTGTGTTCAGGCGTCTGCGTTTCAGTAATGGTTTCCTAGAGAGTTTGAGTGAATTTCCAGTAAAGAGAGCCAGCGAGGTGCAGTATGAAGCAGCAGGAAGCGGCTGGGCTCTGCTACACACCATATAGGGAGAAAAGAGGAGCCGGCTGGAATACCAGACATACAGAGCATTCCTCTCCTCTGCACAGAGCTTTATCTGCATGGCTTTCACAGTCCTCACTGCTTCCTGTGCCGCAGACCCACCCTAAAAACCGTTCTCTAACCTCAGGCAGAAGTGATGGCTTTAACTTGCTGGCAGCGAACTACTAGTGGCCCTTGTGGTCCCTCAAGTCTCTGCCTTCCTGCTTTCATTGTTTGCACTCCCTTCCGTTCTTCTTATCCCACTCTTTTCCATTCCTGTAGTCTCGCACTTAAAGGGGTTGTCTCACTACTAAACTGCCAATCACTGCATGCACCTCACTAATACATGTAAGAGCAGTACAGAACATGTAGTAAAGCACTGTACTGTGGGGAGGTGGTAATAGACCACCAATCACTGCATGCACCTCACTAATATATGTATGAGCAGTAAAGAACGTGTAGTAATGCACTGTTCTGTAGAGAGGCGCTACTAGACCGCCAATCACTGCGTGCACCTCACTAATACATGGAAGAGGAATACAGGACATGTAGTAATGCACTGTACTGTAGAGAGGTGCTATAGACCACCAATCACTGCATGCACCTCACTAATAAATGTAAGAGCAGTACAGGACATGTAGTACAGCACTGTACTGTAGAGAGGCGCTACTAGACCACCAATCACTGCATGCACTTCACTAATACATGTAAGAGCAGTACAGAACATGTAGTACAGCACTGTACTGTAGAGATGTGCTACTAGACCACCAATCACTGCATGCACCTCACTAATATATGTATTAACAGTACAGTACATGTAGTAATGCACTGTACTGTAGTGAGGCACTAATAGACCACCATGCACTGCATGCACCTCACTAATACATGTAAGAGCAGTACAGGACATGTAGTACCACACTGTACTGTAGAGAGACGCTACTAGACCACCAATCTCACTGCATGCACCTCACTAATACATGTAAGAGCAGTACAGGACATGTAGTAATGCACTGTACTGTAGAGAGGCGCTACTAGACCTCCAATCACTGCATGTACTTCACTAACACATGGAAGAGTAGTACAGGACATGTAGTACCACACTGTACTGTAGAGAGGCGTTACTAGACCTCCAATCACTGCATGCACCTCACTAATACATGTAGTACTGCACTGTATGGAGGCGCTACTAGACCGCCAATCACTGCATGCACCTCGCTAAGGCCGTGTTCACACGGCACGGGTTTTCGGACGGTTTTTCAGCCGGTTTGCGGTTTTTCAGACCGCCTGAAAAAACGGTCAAAAATGAGCACAATTGTGCTCTATGGAAAACCCGTGCAGCAGTCCCCACTGCACGGGTTTTCCACCTGGCGGTTTTGTCGCCGGCGGTCCGGCGGCAAAACATTGAACGGACGGAAGATGTGCATCTCAATGGGAGGGGGGAGGGCTGTTCTCCGCTCATCGTGGAGAAAAGCCCCCCCCCCCCCCTGTGGCCGTGGGGACGGGCGCGAAACAGGACAAATACCGCCCGGCAAACCGGCCGGTATTTGTCCTGTGCCGTGTGAACGCGCCCTAATACAGAGGTTTTACAAGGAAAATGTTCATGGTTATTCTCCAGTTCTTCCATCAATCATGTTACTTAGTTTGTAAGGCCGAAAAAAGAAAGCCTTCCATCCAGTTCAGCCTATTGTGGTGGTATATACATGTTAGTGTATGGTTGATGATGGATATACACACTGGGGCAGGTTTTTCAAAACTTATACTTACAGCGTAAACTTAGGCTCGACAATTGGCCACATTTATAATACTGTTGGTAGACTGTATAGTAGTATATTTATACCTTCTATTAGTGTGCACCACTGTGGGATTTTTTGCATCAAAAGTACAAGCAATTAAAGGTGTGCATTTTTTGATTAACCCAAATGTTATCTGCATTCGAATTAGTTAATTACAAAACAATTTGCATTTTTTTAAAAAACTTATGTGATTTTACTGCATGCAGGTTTGACGCATGTATTGTTAGTTTTTGCATTTTGCTGCGTTTTCTGCATGCAGCTTTGCTGTTATGCATTTCTTTACACTTTTTTGCAGTATTCGGGTTTGCTTGAGTTTTCTTCATTGCATTTTTGCAGCGTTTTTTTTTAATACATACATTCCTCTTTCCCCCATATTTTCTGTAAGGCATGTATTACCTTCATGCAATTTTGCTGCTGGTGTTTTAGATGCATGCCTTTTCTTTGTGTTTTTTTTATGCATGCCTTTTTCTTCATGCAGTTTGACGCATGCCTCTTCCTTCATGCAGTTTGACGCATGCCTCTTCCTTCATGCAGTTTGGCGCATGCCTCTTCCTTCATGCAGTTTGACGCATGCCTCTTCCTTCATGCAGTTTGACGCATGCCTCTTCCTTCATGCAGTTTGACGCATGCCTTTTCCTTCATTCATTTTGACGCATGCCTCTTCCTTCATGCAGTTTGTCGCATGCCTCTTCCTTCATGCAGTTTGGCGCATGCCTCTTCCTTCATGCAGTTTGGCGCATGCCTCTTCCTTCATGCAGTTTGGCGCATGCCTCTTCCTTCATGCAGTTTGGCGCATGCCTCTTCCTTCATGCAGTTTGGCGCATGCCTCTTCCTTCATGCAGTTTGGCGCATGCCTCTTCCTCGGGCGGTTTTGTTGCCGCATAGAACAAAATGCAGGGTGTGAAGCTCGCCTGGCGAAAAAATAAAATAAGCCCCAGCATGTTCGAGGTAATGTGTTGCATCAATGAGGAAGCCTGAGGCTGGTCTAATCATTTATATGACGGCACATTTGGACTTTTCAGGATTTGCAGCCAACAGACTACGCAACACCAGTTTTCTTCGACAGAGGGTCATTTGAGAATATCAAGATAAGGGAAATTTAAGCCCCCCCTCCCTGCCCCCCCACCCTCCATCCTGCGCCTGGCACTAGGCCAACTCTTGACTAATGGTGAAAGTGAACGCTTGGCTGATTAGTTTTCTCATAGATTTTGCAATTGTATTTTGCATGCTTTATTTCTAGCACGGCAGAGAGGAGCTTATCTGCAGAGAGGGGCTTTGATCATGCTAGGATGCTTAAGCTTTAGCTTTGAAATATGAAGACTGTCATAAAAATTCTGTGTAAGCCATAGAGAGCTCGAAAGCCCTTTATCGTAGAGGTGCTGTCCCACTTTAATCATATTAGAATAATTAGACAACCTGTGGCTTTTCTCAAGCTATAGACTTTCTATAGTGAATCAAAATGGTACCAAGCCTACGCAGCCATGTCCACATCCTCCCTTCCGTGAGCAGGAGCAGAATTTTACCTAGGATTGGTCTCATTAACGTGTATGTTGACTGAGTGGCGCTGGTCATTTTCACATTGACTAATCTGAAGGCTGGTGCCTAGCCCAGATGTGTTACCATGAGGACATGTGAGTGAGCTGCCATTTAAACTGGCCGCGACGAGAGCGTGTTGGTTTCCTCCTTCAAATTTCGCGCTTACAAGTGTGGAATTTGTACGAGTAAACAAGGGCTGCCCAAAACAGATTGCAGCCTCGTATACTTTAATATTTGACTGCGCTTAAAGGCCTCAAAGTATTGACATGCCAATTCTTTTCTGGTGTGGGTATTATGCACCGCAAAATCCACAGTGATTTTACATTGCAATCAATGAGAGCTGTAGCCCCAAAATAAGCATCAAATTAGTAAACCTCCCCTTACTAAGCAGATAAGGAATCCCTTACATATTGCAAGGCTCAGTGACTTGGATTTGACTTGAGGAATGCTATATCCAATAGATGGCGCTGCAGAGTTCCAGCTCTTTTCCCATGAGCCTTTTAGATGATTTCCATTTCAGTGGAGCGGTCAAGGCAGTAAGTCTCCACACACCAACATGGTACTTCTCCCTAATGAGAAACTTAAAGGGGTTGTCTCACTACATTGATTCATTTCACCTCAGTCCTGTTTACTTGGTTTCATTTTGAATTCAGGGGCGGATTTACTGTCTTCCACTAGGCTGCAGTAGAAGCCCGGTCTGTAGCTATAGCAACCAGTGTTGGCAGCCTATCAGGATAGATCAAACAGGTCTGTAGCTATAGCGACCTGAGAAGCTGATGCAGCCCATACAAGAGGGGATATCTAGGAATAGGTAGGATACGGTTAATGGACACATATTGCAAAGTGACTTGTTTTTGCAAGATCTTTAACATAAAAAGCAATCCTTGTAGTGAGACAACCCCTTTAAATCAGCAGATAAGTACTAGATTACGAAACTGGTTCCACACCCTTCCCATAGGCTATTAGACCTATAGGAGATTTACTTTCCATATTCCGGTGATGCACGGAATTTAGGACATAGAACACATTGAAATTAATGACTTTTGGTTTTGAAAAGTGAACTTAAACTTTGCACCAGTGACATCTAGAAATTCATGAAATTCTCTTCTCATTGCACTCTGCCTTTTTCGATGATTTGGAGAAATCGCACTCAGTGAGAGTGTTTGTTCAGAATGAAACAGGATGTGCAGAATTTAGAATAGACTTGAAACTTTTATCTTCTGGTGTATAGATTTGGAGCTGCTGTCTGTGTCATAACCAACCTTGTCAAAGTCAGAACTAACTCTCACATGTTGCTCTGTGTGTAGAATAGGATTTAAGAGGAGCACTCTGGCCCCCAATGTCTTCTCTAACACAGTTATATCTTCTTAACCAGTTCTTGACCAGGCTACTTACTCCCAGTAAAACCAGTTCCTGACCAGGCACTTTTTTTTTTTTTTGTACATTTGGGATTGAACACTTTAAAGCTTTTTAGGGATTGGTTATTCGTTGGGCTTTATTTTTATGCAATTTTTATATTTGTTGTGGTTTTTTTTATAATATGAAGGAAAATGGTAAAAAAATAGAAATTACAAAGTCTGTTCACTTTTTTTTTTTTTTTTTTTTTTAACAGCAAGGGAAAATAAGTTTTGTTATTATGTCACTTTCCGTCATAGACATATACAGTGCCTTGCGAAAGTGTTCGGCCCCCTTGAACTTTTCAACCTTTTGCCAAATTTCAGGCATCAAACATAAAGATATATTTCATTTTTATTTTGTGAAGAATCAACAGCAAGTGGGACACAATTGTGAAGTGGAACGAAATTTATTGGATATTTTATACTTTTGTAAAAAATAAAAAACTGAAAAGTGGGGCGTGCAATATTATTCAGCCCCTTTACTTTCAGTGCAGCAAACTCACTCCAGAAGTTCAGTGAGGATCTGAATGATCCAATGTTGTCCTAAATGACTGATGTTGTTAGATATAATCCACCTGTGTGTAATCAAGTCTCCGTATAAATGCGCCTGCTCTGTGATAGTCTCAGGGTTCTGTTTAAAGCGCATCATGAAGACCAAGGAACACACCAGGCAGGTCCTCTGTGCATATTGAAATGGAAGGAGTATCAGACCACTGCAAATCTACCAAGACCCGACCGTCCCTCTAAACTTTCATCTCAAACAAGGAGAAGACTGATCAGACATGCAGCCAAGAGGCCCATGATCACTCTGGATGAACTGCAGAGATCTACAACTGAAGTGGGAGAGTCTGTCCATAGGAAAACAATCAATCGTACACTGCACAAATCTGGCCTTTATGGAAGAGTGGCAAGAAGAAAGCCATTTCTCAAAGATATCCATAAAAAGTTTTGTTTAAAGTTTGCCACAAGCCACCTGGGAGACACCAAACATGTGGAAGAAGGGGCTCTGCTCAGATGAAACCAAAATCCACCTTTTTGGCCACAATTCAAAACGATATGTTTGGCGTTAAAGCAACACCGCTCATCACCCTGCACACACCATCCCCACTGTCACACATGGTGGTGGCAGCATCATGGTTTGGGCTTTTCTTCAGGGACAGGGAATATGGTTAAAATTGATGGGACGATGGATGGAGCCAAATACAGGACCATTCTGGAAGAAAACCTGTTGGAGTCTGCAAAAGACCTGAGACTGGGACGGAGATTTATCTTCCAACAAGACAATGATCCCAAACATAAAGCAAAATCTACAATGGAATGGTTCACAAAGAAATGTATCCAGGTGTTAGAATGGCCAAGTCACAATCCAGACCTGAATCCAATCAAGAATCTGTGGAAAGAGCTGAAAACTGCTGTTCACAAACGCTCTCCATCCAACCTCACTGAGCTCCAGCTGTTTTCCAAGGAAGAATGGGTAAGAATTTCAGTCTCTCGATGTGGCAAAACTGATAGACATACCCCAAGCGACTTTCAGCTGTAATCACAGCAAAAGGCGGCGGTACAAAGTATTAACTTAAGGGGGCTGAATAATATTGCACGTCCCATTTTTCAGTTTTTGTGGTTTTTTTTACAAAAGTTTAAAATATCCAATAAATTTCGTTCCACTTCACAAATGTGTCCCACTTGTTGATTCTTCACAAAAAATTTAAAATTTTATATCTTTGTGTTTGAAGCCTGAAATGTGGCAAAAGGTTGAAAAGTTCAAAGTGGCTGAATACTTTTGCAAGGCACTGTATACATAAAGGCGATTTATAAAATTTTAGGGTTGTTGGTTTGGGCTGTTGTGTAGTAGTATTCATATTTTTCAGACCTTTGGGCATTTTTATATAACTTTTTTCCGATTTCGCCTTTTAACCCTTAGGGACCTTGCATGTTTTTAGTTGACGACAAGTTCGTTTTTCCCTCCTCGCCTTCCAAGAGCCATAATTTTTTTTTACTTTTTTTTTTACTTTTTTTATTTTTCCATCTACTTAGACATATGTCAGCTTTTATTTTTCGGGACAAGATGTACTTTCTAATGGTGTTATTCAACGTACTATAGAATATACTGGGAAACCGCAAAAAAATTCCAAGTTGGACAAAAAGTGGGAAAAAAGTACTTGCGCCATGTTTGCAGGTTTTTTTTTTCTCTTATTTATTTTTTACTTTCAGCCCCCCTAGGGTACGAAACCAAAAGTGGGTGCGATCGTTTATACAGCCTAGTGCATTGTAATACATGATTATCTGCCGTTTTCCCCCAACACGTATTATGCGGTGGGAGAAGGAAGTGGGAGCCAGCACAGAGTGCTTTAGAACGTTCTAAAACACCTGGCGTATTGCGGCGCATACAGTACACGCCATGATATGCGGTGTGAACCTATCCTAAGGGTCAGTTCACACGGTTGATCTGGACGCTAAATTTTCAGTGTAAAAATCTAGTTGTGTGTACATTACAATGTTGTTTTACATCGAAATCATTGAAAATGAACAGGGTGCGTTTTGGAGGCTCTTTTAATGCAGTTTTGGGTGCGGAATCGCACCGATAACGGCATCAAAATCTATTGTGTGAACTTCCCTTAAATGTCTGAGAGGGGAACCTAACCGTGACTGCTGTCGCAGTGCATCCGGCCTAGAAGATCAATGTGATTTCCACAGGCAGTAAGGGCGCGTCCCCACTGCACAGGACAAATACCGGCCGTCCCCCCGTCCGTCATGTTCAATGTTTTGCGGCCGGACCGCGGGTGGAAAAACTGCCCGACGGAAAACCCGTGCCGTGGGGACTGCTGCACGGTTTCCATAGAGCACATTGTGCCAATTTCGGCAGTTTTCTGGCGGTCAAAAACCGCAAACCGCTAAAAACCGGCCGAAAACCCGTGCCGTGGGGACATGCCCTTAGGAGTATTTAAATGGTCAGTAACCTCTCCTGCCTCCTGCTCATCCAGTAGTTTGTGTGAGCAGTATTAAAAGCACAATTCGCCTATATTAAAAGCTTGGTAGTTTTTTGTTTTTTTTTGTTTACTGAACAATGTCTGATGCCCCTGCCACTAGGTGTCTCCTTACCAATCAATCTGCCAGCCGTTGCCTGCAATCCCGAGTAAAGGGAACACCAGGCTGAACTGCGGAAAGGACAGGCTATCATCATAGGCTCCCACCAGTGCACTCCACCAGAAGGGTGGGGATTCTGGCATTTGATTTGGATTAGCTGTGTTTGAAGGGAGGTCACAGCTGTATCGCATTAGCAGATAAGAGAATAGGGCATAAAATACAAACAATGCAGTTTTAAGGTGCTTTCACACAGTGTGTTTTTTTTGGGTGCGTTTTGATGCCTTTTTGTGCAGCAATGTACAGCATTAATTGCTGTGCCTTTCTGAACAAAAAATGCATATGCGTCTTTGATGCGGTTTCCGGATGTGTTTTTTGTGCAGTAAGGCACCGCAATTAATGCTGTACGTTGCTGCAAAAAAAAAAAAACCGCATCCAAAATCACACCAAAAAAACTTGTCCAAAAACGCATAAAAGATGCACAAAAAATGCATGTGTGTGTGAAAGCACCCTTAATGGACAACCAGCTCCTAATCCTTCACACAGTGCAGTTTTGGTGCAGTTTTAGGGTGCTTTCACATGTTGTGTTTTTTTGGGATGCGTTTTTTGTGCAGCAATGTACAGCATTAATTACTGTGCCTTTCTGCACAAAAAATGTGTCAAAAACCGCACTGTGTGAAAGCACCCTTAACTGTGCTCCAATGAATCTGCCTTTTATTACCAGCAAGCTTTTTGCCCTTCTCTAAACTGTTTGGAAAGAGAGTAATCAATTAGTGGGTTTGTAATCCACCAGACTTCATACACAGTCATCGATTAATTACTTGAAACACCTTTCTGAACAATTTAGACAACTGAAAGAAGCTTGCTGATAATAATGGCAGTTTAATTGAAGCATAGTTAAAACTACACCAGAACTGTGCTGTGTGAAGCACTACTAAGTACCCTTAGTAATGGAGCTCCGGATAGCTGCCAACATGTCATGAAAGTTATATGATACTATAAGGCCATGTTC
The DNA here is from genome assembly GCA_025379985.1 of Phyllomedusa bahiana. Classification (NCBI taxonomy): domain Eukaryota; kingdom Metazoa; phylum Chordata; class Amphibia; order Anura; family Hylidae; genus Phyllomedusa; species Phyllomedusa bahiana. The sequence goes on from JAODAL010002609.1 coordinate 117,945, forward strand.
ACACGGCTTATTGCCGGCGTAATTACGGGGACGTATTTCACCCGCAATTACACCGGCTGCCGTGCAGCGGGGGCGGGGCAGGGGGGCTGGCAGCTCGCTGGCCCCATAGTCATGCATTATCCACGGCGCGTATACGCCGTGAATAAGTAACACGTCACTTATCTACCCCGCGGCGTATTGTGCGAGAGAGAAGAGGAGACGTAATCCATAGTTCTCTGAGAACTGTGGATTACCGTAATGACCGGGACGTATTTCAGCTCGTAATTCACACAGTACGGCGCGTAATTACGGACTGAAATACGTCCCAAAATAAGCCGTGTGAACACAGCCTAAGGGTACAGATTTAAGGGTATAGGCCATCATTCTTTTGGGGTTTAGATTAGGCTGTATGGTAAAATCTTGGCACTGCCTATTTACTTAACCTTAAACTTGTAAGTCATCTGTGCCCAGCAGTGTAGATTGAGCCAATGATTCCAGGCGGTTTCCTAAAGCTTTGTTACTCCATGGTGTTTTGTAGATGCGTGTAGCGGCCTCCCCTCCGTCAGTGTGATGCACACCTGCTCACTTGTGCTCGCTGACCTCTAGTGCTCTGATCTTCTCTTCCCACTGTGTAGACGTGTCCGGTCGGAACCAATTCTCTTGTTCCCCATTAAAGTTTAATAGGCTGGTGTACTGGTATCCTATAAGTTATGCATGAGATGAAGGTCTGTCCTAATGAGTCTGCGCTGAGCGCACTGTTTCTAGAAAGTGCACTGTGTCATGCAGGTGATGCTTCCTAGATTTTGTTTCTTCCAAACCACACGGTGCGCTAGGTAACCTAATTAGATGGCTACTTGTCACTGCATTTTTATCCGATTTAGTTGCATTCTTAGTATACTATAGAAAGCTCCTCTAATAACTGAGCAACTGTCATACCAACACTCTTTATGTATAGGTGTTGTATACCAAATGTATAAATCCTCTTCGCTATTCAGCAGATAGGCAGTGCATCCTCTATCATAAAGCGTGCAGCTTAAAGGGGTTTGCCAAGACTTTTTAGAAACCTGCCTACCTGCTCCCACTGTGCGTAAATAAAAAATGAATCCATACTTACCTCTCCCAGCTCCACTGCCAGAGCTACAGTGTTCCCACCCCGTCCCTCACAATCATGGATCACATGATGCTGCAGCCAATCACTGACCCCTGTACATTCAGGTGATCCATGAACATGATGCTATCTGGGAGCAGACCGTTAGGGCTTGTTCACATGGAGTTTTCACTCCGTGTTCACTTCGCTTTTTAGATCCATCTCGGGTACCGACAGGACAGACCCCAAGACGGATCTAAACAATTAGCAGTGTCAGTTCTTTCAAAGACGGAACCAAGCTGCGCTATGGAAACACGCAGCGGTGATCTCTCATGTGAACGCCGCTGCGTGTTTCCATAGGCCGCAGTGATAATCTCACTGCCAATTGTTTAGATCCGTCTCTGGGTCCGTCCTTTCTGTCCTCGAGACGGATCTAAAAAGTGCTTGTAACACGGAGTGAAAATTCCATGTGAACAAGCCATTAGGATCTCAGTATTGTTGTTTTAATAATATGGACACATTTGTTTTACATGTTTTCTAAACAGGAAATGTGAGTCTAAAACTGTCTGTGTGAAACCACATGGTGAGACTTGTACCCTTAAATATCTATGGGTACAAGGAAGAAGAGATACCTCCTAAGATGCAGAAGGATAAATAGGAATAGGACTTAAGCTTAGCTTGTACAGTATATGACAGCTAGTGAAGGTACCAACATCCTGGTTAAGGGTTATCAGATCTAAATCTAATATGCATGTCACTTTCTCCCCGCTCGCCGTATTTTGCGAGCGGGGAGAGGAGACGGAATCCATAGTTCTCAATGAGAACTGTGGATTACCATAATGACCGGTACGGCACGCAATATGGACTGAAATCCGTCCCAAAATCAGCCGTGTGAACATAGCCTTAGGCACCGAGGCACAATTCTGCTGTTTTCTGATTGTAGAAACATCTGCAGTGTTAGTGTGTTTCTTCTGGCTGTGCAGAGTGAAATGCTCCCGGCCCCTTATTCTGAGTGAGAGGGGAATGCTCGCTCCCGTGAATATGACCGGGGCCAGACAGAATGTAAATTAGTAGAGCCGTCAGCCAATTACATGAAAGGAGGAGAAATCCGACCGGCACTGGGGAACTGTGTTTACAGAAACAGAAGATAAGGAATATTGTGAAAACAAGACAGCTTTGCTAATGACATCCAATTGCAAAGTTGCTTGTTTTCACTATCCCCTTATTCTGAAGACTATTCAATGAAATGATACAACCCCTTTAAGTATGACAGCTAGATGGGAGAAGGGAAAAACAGGAATAAAGCTGTTTTGTATATGACCACTAGTAAGGGAATCAGCATCCTGGATTAGAATAGTCAGATGTAGAAGGGAGACCTATAAATGAAGCCATGTTATATATGACAACTAGTAAGGGAATCAGCATCCTGGATTAGTATGGTCAGATGTAGAAGGGAGACCTATAAATGAAGCCATGTTATATATGACAACTAGTAAGGGAATCGGCATCCTGGATTAGTATGGTCAGATGTAGAAGGGAGACCTATAAATGAAGCCATGTTATATATGACAACTAGTAAGGGAATCAGCATCCTGGATTAGAATGGTCAGATGTAGAAGGGAAACCTATAAATGAAGCCATGTTATATATGACAACTAGTAAGGGAATCGGCATCCTGGATGAGTATGGTCAGATGTAGAAGGGAAACCTATTAATGAGCCATGTTATATATGACAACTAGTAAGGGAATCGGCATCCTGGATTAGAATGGTCAGATGTAGAAGGGAAACCTATAAATGAAGCTATGTTTATATATGACAACTAGTAAGGGAATCAGCATCCTGGATTAGAATGGTCAGATGTAGAAGGGAAACCTATAAATGAAGCCATGTTATATATGACAACTAGTAAAGGAATCAGCATCCTGGATTAGAATGGTCAGATGTAGAGGGAAACCTATAAATGAAGCCATGTTATATATGACAACTAGTAAGGGAATCGGCATCCTGGATTAGAATGGTCAGATGTAGAAGGGAAACCTATAAATGAAGCCATGTTATATATGACAACTAGTAAGGGAATCAGCATCCTGGATTAGTATGGTCAGATGTAGAAGGGAAACCTATAAATGAAGCCATGTTATATATGACAACTAGTAAGGGAATCGGCATCCTGGATTAGTATGGTCAGATGTAGAAGGGAAACCTATAATGAAGCCATGTTATATATGACAACTAGTAAGGGAATCGGCATCCTGGATTAGTATGGTCAGATGTAGAAGGGAAACCTATAAATGAAGCCATGTTATATATGACAACTAGTAAGGGAATCGGCATCCTGGATTAGAATGGTCAGATGTAGAAGGGAAACCTATAAATGAAGCTATGTTTATATATGACAACTAGTAAGGGAATCGGCATCCTGGATTAGAATGGTCAGATGTAGAAGGGAAACCTATAAATGAAGCCATGTTATATATGACAACTAGTAAAGGAATCGCATCCTGGATTAGAATGGTCAGATGTAGAAGGGAAACCTATAAAAGAAGCCATGTTATATATGACAACTAGTAAAGGAATCAGCATCCTGGATTAGAATGGTCAGATGTAGAAAGGAAACCTATAAATGAAGCTATGTTTATATATGAGAACTAGTAAGGGAATCAGCATCCTGGATTAGAATGGTCAGATGTAGAAGGGAAACCTATAAATGAAGCCATGTTATATATGACAACTAGTAAGGGAATCGGCATCCTGGATTAGAATGGTCAGATGTAGAAGGGAAACCTATAAATGAAGCCATGTTATATATGACAACTAGTAAGGGAATCGGCATCCTGGATTAGAATGGTCAGATGTAGAAGGGAAACTATAAATGAAGCTATGTTATATATGACAACTAGTAAGGGAATCGGCATCCTGGATTAGATATGGTCAGATGTAGAAGGGAAACTATAAATGAAGCTATGTTTATATATGACAACTAGTAAGGGAATCGGCATCCTGGATTAGAATGGTCAGATGTAGAAGGGAAACCTATAAATGAAGCCATGTTATATATGACAACTAGTAAAGGAATCAGCATCCTGGATTAGAATGGTCAGATGTAGAAGGGAAACCTATAAATGAAGCCATGTTATATATGACAACTAGTAAGGGAATCGGCATCTGGTTAGAATGGTCAGATGTGAAGGGAAACCTATAAATGAGCCTGTTTATATATGACAACTAGTAAGGAATCAGCATCATGGATTAGTATGGTCAGAGTAGAAGGAAACCTATAATGAAGCCTATGTTATATATGACTAGTAAGGAGGATCGGATTAGAACGTAGTGATAGAAGGAGAACCTTAAATGGCAGCTTGTTGTATTTGACAGCTAGTAAGGAGCATCGAGATTTGATTTTTTTTTTAGGGTGAGGGGGTGAGGGCATACCTACTAAATGTAGGTGTGCATTATCTTGATTTATTTTATGAAATCATGAACTAGTGAAGTGATTTCGTTTCACAAGCGTTAATAGTTCTCTGGCATTGTCGGGTTTTCTGAGGAAAGCAATAACTGCTGTGAATGAAGCGCCGGTGTCATAGGACTACTTGCTATATTCATCCCAAGGTGTGGCAGTAATTGCGGATGTCATCATGGACCTTTTTGCAGTGGGAAAAACGCTTGTGAAAGCCCTACATTAATTTCATGCTATTTAAACAGAGTATGAGAATTTTAAAACCTCACTAAAAAACTTACTTTCCTTTGAATAATTTTGGAAGTCAAATCCGATTGCCTTTCCTATAGAACAAGTAGGTTAATAAAGCATTGAAGTGAGCATCTGCCATTGCATCCAGAGTTACAGATCTGCTTTACAGTGCAGTTCATTACACCTATTCACTTGCCTTGCAGGCAGGATGGTGACATCATTCCCTGCTGTTTATCTGCAAGAAGGAACTTGTTTCTATTACGTACTGACAAACTTTAAAGAGGTTGTCTCGCCTCATTGATTCATCTTACCTCAGTCCTGTTTTCTTGGTTTCACTTTGAATTCAGGGGCGTGTTTACTGGCTTCCACTAGGCTGCAGTAGAAGCCAGATCTGTAGCTATAGCAACCAGTGCTGGAAGCCTATCAGGAGAGATTGAACAGGTCTGTAGCTATAGCAAGCTGCGGAGCTGATGCAGCCCATACAAGCGGGGATATCTCAGAATAGTTAGGACACTGTTAATGGAAACATATTGCCAAGTGACTTGTTTTTGCAAGATCTTTAACATAAAAAGCAATCCTTGTAGCGAGACAACCCCTTTAACTGTTTATAGCGCTGTCGCCTTTTGCACTGCTGTTTTCAAACCTCCCGATCATGTCACTCTGTACAGGATCAGTTAGGAGATGACCAGTAAGTGGGAGTTTGGAGCTGGCTGTGTCTCTGTAAAACACCCTTTTTGACACAAGGGGAAATGGGAACAAGACCTAAGCGTTGGCAAAATGACTGTTGCCAAACGCCCTATTATTCCTCTGCACTAGATTTGATAAATCTCTGTTGTGCATCAAGTCTAGACGATTCTTCAGAAAAAGATTCATACCTTTTCCTATATCCAGTGGGATATGATTTGGGGAACAAATTATCAGGGCTGTGGCAAGCCAAAGCCCCGACTCTGACTCCTCAATTTCCCAAACCTCGACTCCCGACTCCCTCATACATGGCGCATGTTTAAGTGATAACTTTACTGTAGTAAAATGGTAACATCAAGCTGTTTATCACCTTATGATACAATAATCAAGCTATTTAGGTAGAACAGACACTGACAAGCAAAAGGGTAACAATTTCTTGATCTTTTGAAGACTTGTGGGTAGATTTGAAGAAAAAGCTGTATTTGTATCCAAGTCCAGTCTGCACCAACATTGGGAATGTGTAGAAGAGACCTGGGAGCAGATTTTGGTCAAGATATGCTTGAATCTGATTCAGAGCCCAGAATGATTCAGGCAGTATTGAAAACCAAAGGTGGTTTTCCCAAATACTAACAAAATAATAAAAATTAACTATTTTGATTTTTAGGAGCAAAACAGTAACAATGCAGTTACAGGAAAGAATCTGCAGAACTGAGCAGATGCTAAATACTTGCAAGTCAAATTTTTGTATAAGATAAGTAAGATGACTGTATATAAAATTACAGTAGCCTCTTGTACAAAGCTGTAGTGGATGGTGAGATATGGAGCCTGAAAGTCACAAGTTCAAAACATTGTTACCATTTTGCTTGTCAGTGTAAAATATATTTATTGGATATGACTTTAGAACACAAAAAAATTGTAAATATATAGAACACTGCAGGAACATTTGTGAAGTCTGTGAATTTGTTCTGAGAAATAGTATTGCCTCCATCAGATCCGGCATACATGACCTCACATCTGATCTCAGTATTTCCAGGCTAGAGAACGGCCTCTCTACACTAACTTGGGTTGGGGCAAAATGATAACCACAGGGGCAACATTTCTAACAATGTCAGGGTATAAAGGAATTGCCTCAGCCACAGTCAGTTTTAATGAATAGTTGAACTCTTCTACTTCTTTGAAAGCAGGTGAAAAATTTTGCTGTAATCTGTTTGCCCTGGGAGCGGAATCTTTTTCCCTGGGGCAGCGCTTTACCTGCTCCATGTCATCACTTACACTCCTCATGTGATAAGGGTGAAGATTTGGGAGCAGTAGCACTGGCCGGACCCAATTCCTCTTGCTCTTTGCATCGAACTAACTGGATCAACTTATTATATATTTTGGGAGTCTGTCCATTTTATGACGACTCCGACTCCTGCAAAATAGCCTCCGACTCCACGACTCCGACTCCACAGCCCTGCAAATTATCCTGTAAGTCTATGACCACCCCGTTAGAAACACCTTGAATTATGACTTGTAATCCATCTGTAGGCAGCTCTTTGGGGATTCTTGCCCCTTGTTGGTATAGAGTAGGATTCTAGCTGGCTAGATGTTCATGTGGGCGACAGCTAATTTGCATTTTTATTTTTTTTTACCAGGGTCACTGCCTATGTAATTTTCTACACTAGTGATCTCTGCATGGAGAACCGGTACCTCACACTGAGCAGTCTTCAAAAGATTTATTCAAATCATAAGCCCCCACAGTAAAATAGAAACTGTTTGGTTTCTGGGCTGATAATGGGACACCAATGGCCTACAGACATTATACTGTTGGGGACCATTCTTGTGGCGTTCTCATTGGATGGTGCTATCTGCCATGACATTGTGGAAAAAGGTACCATGACGGAGCTGTGGTGGACCCCTTTGAAATTGGACAATGCTTCCATGGACCATTAAAATGCAGGGACCACGCTTTTGTAGCCAGCACCTATAGTGTATACCGCTGGGGAATAGAGCCAACATAAGGATCAGTTTTGTGCTTTTCTCCTCTATGCGCTTGTCGGTTTATCCGACTGGAATTTGTCCAGTTTTTGTGCCGTGCACACGTTGGGGGGGGAGGGGGGGGACGGGTTTTCTCCGCGATTAGCCCTCCCCCTTCCCATAACATGTTCATATTCTGCCCGAAAACCGGACGGAAGGATGAACATGTTCATCTTTTTCGGACAACCGATGGTCTGTAAAACCGCCAGGTGGAATACCCGTGCAGTGGGGACCGCTGCACAGGTTTTCCATAACGGTCCATTAAAGTTTGCATCCGGTTTTTCAGATGGTTTTCAAAACTGCGTCTGATAAAACCGGCCGCAAACCCGTGCCGTGGGGACAAGCCCTAAGGCTGAGCGAGCTCCGCTATACAGCAGGGCTTGATGCCATATCATGCTCTTGTAGTCCCAGCCAAACGTTGATATTTCCATTTGTTTTTGGATCATGTTGAACATTTTGGAAAGTGTTTTTTTCGTGTTTTAATGAACGACATTATTATTAGACATGCGAACATGATCTTCTGAATTGAGTCGGATTTGCTGGCTGTACATTTTCCCTGATCACTTTTGTCATACAAGGTTCCAGCATCTCTCACACTTCTCTCGATTTCCAAAAAGTTGAGAAGTAAATTGTTTTGTTTCGAGGAAGAAGAGAAAAAAAAAAAAATCTAAAGCAAACATTCTTTAGCGGTGGTGTAAGCTTCTGGGCACTTGCTGCTTACAAATTACCATTCCAATGTCCTGAAATTCATTCCCTAAAAAGGTGCTTTTGACTAAGCTATATCTCTTGCCCATGGAGCCTTGCCAGGAACCATCCAACTGATTGCAAGTCCCATCCGTTCAGTCAATACTGTATAAGCTCGCCTGTACACATTCACCCAAGCTGGGAGCTGAGTAATTCATCTGCTGCTCTACTGATTTTCTACTGTTCCATGGAGACCAAAGCTATTGTATTTGATCTTTAGGGACGATTCAATACTGTCTAGAGATGGACAACTCAATAGGTCCAACGGCTGGACAGGTTTCATTAGAGAGGACCTTCTGAGGAAGATTACGTTCACCCTTTAGTTCCACCTGAACATACTGTGTAATACAGAAACCTAAGGCGACATGTCTGCGCCAGTATTCTCGTGTCCTTGCAGCCCAAAACCTGGCTCAGCCCTGTTCTCTAGATATGAGTAGGAACACTCCAAGATTAGGCACGTTATTGGGCACCCGCGGCACTTTGTAATGCGCCTGAGATCGGGGGACGTTCTGGGGGCGTGTCACACCAAAGCCATATGATTCTACACATTTATGACGGGAGGACACCTAAACTGGGCGCATTACTGCTGGAACAGGTAGACCAAGTTAAGTGGTTTACCTGAGCCAGAATTGTCGTTTTAGAGCTAGAAAGCGCTAAATCTATGACCCGCAGCAGAAAAGATTCATGAATTCAGGTGCCTTCTACAATACAAATGTGCACAAAAAATTGTAGCCTGGGTGCCAAAATACATGCATGTCGCTCATAGTACGTATCAAAAGAGTAAAATACTTTGTCTACAGTATACTAACCCCCAAGATCAGAGGCATAACTTCAAGTTCTTGGGTCCTAGTGCAAAAAGTGAAATAGGGCCCCCCAGGCTGCAGTATTGTGCCATTTACAATACTGGTGTCTTATGTGGCAGAAGGGATTTTGGGCCCCCTCAGGCTGCAGGGCCTGGTAGCGATATAAATTTTGTTCTATTTTAGTAGAGATCCATGACAAGGTCACCTGATTTCCAGGGGTGATCTTGTAAGCCATTATCAATGGGGACACTGTGGCAGCCCAAAGGGGCACATGTTGCAACAGGGAAGAACATCTTTGGGATGAATGGCACCACAATGGCATGGAGACTTTTAAAGGGTTATCTCAGGCTCCCTGGTCTTTTGCAGTAAAAAGGAAGCTGCACAAATGTTGGTGGTAGTAGTTGTTCTGGAGCACAACTATAAGATGTCTCCAAGATAGAGGTCAGACACTTGAGTAACACAGCAAAAGATAGGTTTTATTCTAGGCAGATAGTTTGGTAATGGGGGCACAGTTTATTATGCAGTCTGGCAGCAGGATATGGCTGGAGCTAGGGTAACCAATGCACTGTGGTGTGATGGGCTGTTTTGGATCTTGCACATAGTAGCCCAGCTTGTCACTGGTGCCATCTCTTTTCTGAGATAAATCCTAACGGGTTGGCTCCCAACGTGTCCCAGAAGTCTCTACTCCCTTTTCTAGCTGCAATGCCCACTATCGGTATAGGTTCTTTGAAGTTTTGTAGCTTTTAAGCCACTTACTCCCTAGGTCTGACCTGAGGGCCGCCCTGGGTCCTAATGAAAGCTATGGCGCACATGAGCACCTTCTCCTCACTGGTTGTATAACTCTTTCACACTCTCCTTGTCTTTTCCTTAGGATCAAATCACCAAGTTTTAGGTTCATCACAGAAGCTCTGATAGCTGCAAGCAATCCTAGGTATAAGGCTAACTAACTGAGAGAGAGATTGGAGAGCTTCTGTCACTTCGTAAAGGGGTTGTCTCACTACAAGGATTGCTTTTTATGTTATAGATCTTGCAGAAACAAGTTACTTTGCAATATGTGTCCATTAGCAGTGTCCTACCTATTCCTAGATATCCCTTCTTGTATGGACTCAGGACCTCAGGTTGCTATAGCTACAGACCTGTTTAGTCTCTTCAGATTGGCTGCCAGTGCTAGTTGCTATAGCTACAGATCTGATGTCCTCAGCAGCTCGTTACCGCATGCCAGTAGTAGCCAGTAAACACGTGGCTGAATTCAAAAGTGAAACCAAGAAATCCGGACTGAGGAAGATGAATCCATGTAGTGAGAAAACCCCTTTAACTGTACCCTAGACCAACTGCCACCTCTTTTGTCTGCAGAGAAAGGACCAGGACAAGCTCCTACACTTTCTAGAAAGTTCTCTGTACAAGTGTATGTGCATAGGTTAATCCCAACGCAAACACAGCATGAAAAACCGTGTAAAAGTGCAAATGTCACATAAAATAAGGCACCAAACTAATGGCGTCCAACCAACCACCGGGCGCCTTTAGAATTCTCAGTGGGACGCTGCAACTCTGTGCATTTCATTGGGACTGTAAGGTAGGAGCGCTTGCTCCATTTTAATTACACTATTTAAAAAAAAAAAAAAAAACTTAGTGATTGAGTAAAATCTGGTTTGCTATAGGAGTGCTGGGCAAATGCGATTTGTTCATATATTCTTTTGAACAGTCATTTACAGGGAAGTAAAGCTGGGCGAGCTGCACAGGGAGTCAAGCGTTGGCTCCCGTTCACGGAGTACATGGGAAAAACATTTACATATTATATAATAATTATGTATCACAACATATCAAATTGTTTTATAGCGGCAGTGCACTGGAATGGCTTTAATCCATTCTCTAATAATTCAGCATGTTTCCAGGACAATATCATGTGGAATTGCAGAAGATTAAGCCGAGAAAATCAATTAACAAATTCCTTTCATTAAAAATCAAAACTGTAGTGTCAGGTCTTCTCTTGATATTTTTTTTACAGAACGTTTTCCAGGCCTACAAGTGAGTAGTTAATCTGGCACCTATCCGCTCCACCTGAAGTCAAATTGAAGGCATTTTACTGCGTGTATTATAGCATTCCAACACTATTTTTAACACTGATTAGAGTACATTTGTACTTGTTATACATTTTCGAGTCTGATTGTAACAGACTATTTAACTCCTGAATGCTGAAATTGTCTGGCATAAAAAAAAAAAAATAATTATCCGACATTAAACCAGTGTGGTTAAGAGAAAAAGTTCTACTTGCCTAGCTTTCCTCTGCTGCTCCAGAGCTCCCCGGTGATCCGCTTCTCTTCACTTCCCGGTTCTTATCCTGACATGCAGAAGAGGCTCGGGCTCTATATACTAACCCCATTTCTGATTATTAGAGGGTTGTCTGGCAGAAAAAAAAAATAATCAGGCTTTTAAAGCTGCAGTTTACACAGTGAAATCTCACCTAAAAAATTAATAAATTCAGTCTACATGATGTGTGGAGCATCTTTGTCTACACTGATTCTGATGCTGTTTTCGGAGCGTTCCTCACCAAAAACAGTACCATAAAAGCCTCCAAAACGCCACTAGTTGTGCATTTTGGCATATTTTTACAAAAAAAATTGCAATGTGAGAATAAACTCATACACTGAGTTTTGTACAAAATCATGCCATAGAAACTAGGCAAAACTGCAATGTGTGAATAAGCCCTTAGACTGAATTTTATTAGGTACCATCTAGAGATTTTGGCTCTTCTTCTGTGTCTCTCTCTGCCACTGTTTTCTCCAGCCACAACCTCCTCCCCCTCCACTCTTCATAGACTTCCATGGGCAGCAGATAGTCTTATTCTTTAGTGAATTGCTCTCCAGATGAACTTAAGCAGTTAGGAAGAATGATTATTATTATTTGGGGGTGGTTGGCTTTGAAATGGTTGGATGGCGCATTCTTGTCTACGCTGATTTTGATGCTGTTTTCAGAGCGTTTCCTAACCAAAAACAGCGCCATTAAAGCCTACAAAGGGCCACTAGTTCATTTTCATTGATTCCTATGTAAAACAGCATTGTAGTTCACACACACCGAGGATTTTACATACGTTTTAGGCCTATCTTTGGACACTGTTTTGGGTGTCTTGAAGCGTTTTAAACACTGAAAATCCCTATTGTAATCAATGAAAGCTTTAAAACCACAGTGCATTATTAGAAGCGTTGTGGCTTTTTTCCCCTTTTTATTCTAGTTTTTTTGGGACATGAAATGAACCCCCCCAAAAAATCACAATTTTGGCATTGTTAGGAATTTTTTTTCTTGTGTGGTGTTTACCGTATGGGATAATTGATATTATATTTTCATAGTCCAGCCCGCGGGCCCCATAGACATTCATTATCCACGGTGTGTATACGCTGTGAATAATTGACACGTCACTTCTCTCCCCACTCGCCGTATTGTGCGAGCGGGGAGAGAAGATGGAATCCCTAGTTGTCCACGAGAACTGTGGATTACAATAATGACTGGGACATATTTCAGCCTGTAATTCGTGCAGTACGCCGCGAAATTTGGAGTAAAATATGTCCCAAAATAAGCTGTGTGAACATAGCCTTACTCTCATGCGTGGTTGGCTCACAGCTCATGGTAGGTGCAGGATTCAGAGGTGGGACCTGTATCTATGAGACATTGATGGCAAATCCTAGCGATATGCCATTGATGTCTATGGTGGGATACCTCTTTAAAGGGGCTGTTCCTTTTTGTAACTTCCATGTCTGATGCCAGTTCGTAGCTTGCTACGAGCCTACTTTTGAACAATTAGATGGCCATGCTTGCACAGTTCTCACTCGGCTATGAGCTGGCATCTAGATTTGGAGGTTATAAAATGGGGTGTTCCCTTTTGACTTTTGGTGCTGCAGAGGATAAAAAGCCCCAGTAAGCACCTTGTTTGTAGTTCTAGGAATACGGACAGCTAAAGTAAATCTCCAGTGGCAATGGAAACCCTACCGAAGAACATGCATTGTCACAGGAGGGAGAATGAGTTGAATGGCATTGTACTAAGAGGGATGTTTTGGTGGAGAAATCCTCTATTAACGTTTCCCTTTTTCTGGAGAATTCTTATCTCTTTAAAGATTTATTATGAGGTTCTCTGCACCAAATTTTTAGATCTATTTAAGAATAAAAAAAGTACACTTCTGCTCTATAACATAGTACAAATGCTGGTGACGGATGGTTTTGAAATCGAACACTGTGTACATCATCAGAGTGGTGCTAACAAAGTCTCTGGGATCGAAATCCAGGTGTGACTTTCATAAGCCACAAGAGAAGAGTAAATGGGCATCATTTTAGGTTACAATGACTGTATAATAGCTGTGTTTAGCCCAAACGTCTTTTCCTCAGTAGGGATAGCGGTAGTATTTTTTAGTCGCTAATGTAATCCCAGTAGTAGTCATGGTGACCTATGTTACTTGAGATTACCACTCGGAGAGTCCTTACACCTGCAACTAGGCATCAGCAAAGTGTGAGTCAGTAAAGCAGGAAGATGACGCTCGCCAGTTTTATTTTTATACAGAAGTAACAAATAATAATAATAATCTTTATATAGCGCCAACATATTCCGCAGCACTTTACAATTTAGGCAAAGATGACTTGGCAGAGATAACTCACTGCGGCGAGCTATCTCGGGATACAACAAAAGCCACTGAAAAGGTTGAGAGAAAGTTCTGTGCCAAATGGGAGGCCAAAAAGTTTTTTTTATAGTTGCTCTTTTGAAGTGTGTTGAGTTACTCTTTGATATAAACAGAAGTTTCGTAAGTGTGGAGCCAAGCCAGTAACAAGATACCGCGTGTTACCTATCAAAGAAGTTAAACTGCAGGCTAGCTTTCCTTTTTTGATACCTGTTCAAGTGTTTTTTTGGTAAGGCACCTTGTGCAATGTTCCCACATATTTAATAAGTCAAGTTTTTTTTGTTTTTTTTGAAAGCTTGCTTACACATACAATAAAGCATGTAGACGATGCCCTTTACGCTCTGTTGGATGTTCACACGGAGAAATTACGGTGTGCACATCTTGCGCAAATATGCGGTGAAATGCGCGCCGGAATTTCCCCGTGTGAACATTCCCTGAAATTAAGGTAATCAATAGTTCTCATAGAGAACTATTGATTAAGCCTCCTCTCCACGATTGTACAATACGATCGTATTGTAAGCGCGGGGAGATGACATGTCAGTTACTTGTGGCGAATACATGCCGCGAGTAATGCTTGTCTATGGGGCCGGCGGGCTGCACACGCCATGGGAGTACGAGCTCCCGAAAGACATGATGTGCTATACGCGCCGCAATACATCGTGTGTACATAGCCTTGGGCTAGATTTACACGGCATTGGACAAAAAACTCGCTGAAAACCAAATCCTGAAACTGTTCATAAAACTTATGTTTTTTTGTCCAGTGCATATCAAAAACAGCTAAAAAAGTGTTTTGGGCTTTTTTTCTTTATTTTTTTTATTTAAAGAAATGTACAACATTATAACTACTGTGGATTTTGGCAAAAAAACGTACATAGACTCCAATAGTAAATGTTCTGTCCTGCTGTCATTTTTTTGAAACTTGTTACGAAAACTGACCAGCTGCAGAAACGAGCAGAAAAAAAACGTTTTGTGGAGACTACAGAACTTTTTTACTATTAGGCTAGGTTCACACGGTGTATTTGCAGGGGGTAATTATGCCCCGCAATTACGCCGTGTGGCTGGAGGCGGGTGCGGGGGGCCGGCACCTCGCCGGCCCATAGACTTTCATAACCAGCGGCGCATATATGTAATTCACATGTCAATTATCTCCCCCCGCGGTGGATTCGCCGAGCAGGGAGAGGAGACGTAATCCATAGTTCTCTATGAGAACTGTGGATTACTGTAATGACTGGGACGGATTCCAGCCGTAATTTGCGCAGGACGGTGCGTAATTACGGACTGAAATACGTTCAAATTTAAGCCGTGTGAACATGGCCTTAAAGTCTATGGGATCTGTTTTCAGTCGTTTTTTTCAGCCGTTTTAGAAAACAAAAAACGCTGAAAAATGACTGAAAATGTGTGCAGAGGAGACATAGCTTTGTTTTGCTTGGTCTTCTGTGTAGACAGAATAGAAGTATATGTTGCCTCCTCCTAGCTGGAGAGTAAATACCTTTCCCCAAACCTATTGCTCCAATGCTGTACTGAGAAATGAGTCCTTATTTCGCCTAATAAAATACAAACCTACCATCTCGCTTTACATAACAAAATAACACATAGCCACAGTTACAAAAAGCAAATGAACCTACACTCCCTAAGTTTTGGTAGGAAGTTTGGTCACAAGAGCAAGTCAATATGCCATCAATGTCCAGGATGGGACAACCAATGTTGTTTAGATAAGAAGGTATCCCGTATTGTATTGAATTTGAAGGCAGACGTTCTAGAAAATAAGCATACTTTTGACTAATTTTCATCTAGCACCTCCTTGTTAGGCCCAGTTCACACGGCTTACTCAATAATACGGTTTGAATAAGGGGCGGGAGAGCTGCTCGCCGGCCCCATAGACAATGCATTATTTACGGCGCGTACGCATCGTAAATAATGTGCATATCACTTTTTCCCCCCCGCGGTGGATTCGCCTAACGGGGAGGAGCGACGGACTCCATAGTGCTCTATGAGAACTGTGGATTACCGTAGTTACTGGGACGGATTGGAGCCGTACTGAAGCGCAAATACGGCTCCAATCCGCACCCAAATAAGCCGTGTGAACAAGGCCTTAGGGTACGTTCACACCATGGAATTCGGCGCTGAAAATGTGTTGTATTCTTGATGGAAATTCTGTGCAGGTAAGTGCGGAATTCAGAAGAGGATATGACACTGATTTTCCAAGGCAGATTTTCTTTTTTCTATTCCCTACAATGGGCAGCGCAGAAAACAGCTCATGTCTATTCTTTGTCAGCGCTAAAAATATGCAGCCCCAAGAAAATGCAACGTTGTGCGAACCAAGACACTGATTTTTCCATAGGGTATAATGGTAGCCAGAACACTATTGGATTGGATGCTGGTTCTAAGGCAGATTAAGCGCTGAATCTTCCCCCAGAATCTGCGTCTAAATCAGTTGTGTGAACATTCTCCTGAAATGTAGGCAGGAGTGCTCTGCAGAGTGGAGAACCTCTCCCACCATTTTTCCGGCCCTAGCCTCTCCATTGTCTTGTTGTCTCCATCAGCAGCTGATCATCAAGACTGTTAATGAAGTGCTTGAGCATATTCAAATACGCCAACAAAGTGCTGGTACAGCAGGCATAAAACACACCAAAGGCCATACTTAGAGCTCAATGGCTGGACTAGAAAATGAACCCAGTAGAAGGCAACACAGGCCCCTGTGCTACTTGGGAAAGATAGGTGCAGGTAATTGCCGAGCAGCAGCTCGCACACCCCTCCATTAGGGAGACAATTAGATAATGAAAAACTGCACATTGAATTAATACCTGTTCACACTAGTATGCGGAAAAGCCACAGTATAATACATGAAAAGACTGCACAATTGCAAAAATACCGATAAGAGAACCACTCACATGCCTTCTATGCATGAGGGGGGTGGTTGTTGGTATTATAATTGGGTATAGATAGAAATTTTTTGTAAATTGTTAATATAGGAATTCGCAAGTAATGAAGAGCCTTGACAGGGCTTGCAAGCTTGTGTATACTGGCCACTGTATCGACTAATACCAGTATATAATTTTTTGCCCAAAAGTTCTGGGGAGCAGAGGGTGTCTGTATTTTGTGTTTAAAGGGCTAACAAACAATGCATGGAAACTTCTAAAGAAGCATTTATGCTATCTACAATACATCAAAAAAACATTGAATTTCTTCACATGTTTTGATCAAAAAAATGCTTAAACCACCCCGTTGGTAGCCGGGGGGTGGCTTAAGCGTTTTTTGATCAAAACATGTGAACTATGTATTTTGTGTTGGACACCTAAAAAGCGCTGGGCAGCCCACCCAATTGAATAGTAGTGGCGTAATAGGCTGTAATGGCACCCTTTTGTATAGCCTTATCTATATGCAATTAGAATACCAGCAACCACCCCCTCATGCATAGAAGTCGCGTGAGTGGTTGTCTAAGGGTATGTTCACATGATGTATTGCGGCGCGTACAGTATGCGGCGAAATACATCGTTTTTCGGGATCAGCATGTACTCCCACGGCGCAGGGGGGGCGGCAGCCCATCGGTCCGATAGACATGTCACTTATCTCCCCGTGCGTACAATACGATCGTATTGTACGGCGGGAGATGAGCCCGTAACCCATAGTTCTCTGCTATGGATTACGGGGCGCATTTCCCCCGCATATTAAGCGCAGTATGCCGGGAAATGCGCTCCAAAATAAGCTGTGTGAACATACTCTTATCGGTATTTTTGCATTTGTGCAATCTCCCCAGGTATTATACTGTGGCTTTTTTGCATACTGGTGTGAACTGTTATCAATTCAATGTGCAGTTTTTCATCATCTAATTGTCTCCCTAGTGGAGGGGTGTGTGAGCTACTGCTCAGCAATTACCTGCACCTGTTTATCTTTCCCACGTAGCACAGGGACCCGTGTTGCCTCCTACTGGGTTCAGTCCGTAGTCCAGCCATTGAGCTGTAAGTATTTATCGGGCATAAAACTGTTCGTGTGTGCCTAGGATGGATGCCCCGAATTGCAATTGGGTTTCTAAATAAAGGACAGATAAGTGTAATGTTCTTCCATTTTTGAAAACTTGAGCACTATTTTACTTGATAGACCCCCTCCCACCTTAACAAGCATACTACAATTATATTTCTATTCATAGAATTTTTAGACACTTAATATTTTAAATATTTTTTCAATTGCCGAGGCTCCAGCCTTTGATGCAAATGGTTATTTTTGATCGCAATTTTCTTTCCCAAACTACACCGTTATTTACGTATTTGTGTGCCCTTTTTTTTTTGTACTTTTTGTATATATTTTTTTAAATAGCCCACAGTATCCATGACGACTGGACCTTTCACACAGCGTTTCTGTGACTCTCTGCGAAATGCTGACAATTAAATATACAGTACTTTAAAGAGATCCATCAATCTTTGTTGTCATGCCAACCAGCTTATATTTAGAAATGTAACAAGTACATGGAGTTCAATTGCTCTTGTACTCAAACATAGATCTGCAGCTATAATTGAATTTTTTTTTTTATTGAAGATCAAAATCCTATCTGAGCAGCACTTGTTTTCAGAATATTGTCTTCTTTTACAAGGACGGCTTTTTTTAGTTAGATTGTACTTTATGTGCAATTCACTTTTCCTTTTATTATGACGGCTCCTGGTTTTGGTGGATGATGTTTAATTGCTGTGTCACTTATTTGTATGTTTGTTACATATTGTGTCTGTTTTGCGTATAATTGA
Source organism: Phyllomedusa bahiana (assembly GCA_025379985.1). Classification (NCBI taxonomy): domain Eukaryota; kingdom Metazoa; phylum Chordata; class Amphibia; order Anura; family Hylidae; genus Phyllomedusa; species Phyllomedusa bahiana. The sequence goes on from JAODAL010002609.1 coordinate 136,345, forward strand.
TCATTTGTAAGATTGAGCAGTTATTACTGTTAAAGGGGTTGTCTCACCACTCTGTTTCACAGAGCTGAAAGCTGCTTTCATTCATGCATCCTCTCTCTCCCTGGTCAGGCTGTGGGTGGTTCTATGGCAGTGATCAGTATATCTGCTCCATATTCAAAGGTCTGCTTTTTACTCTGACAAGCATAGGAGATGTTTTTCTAAAGTCCCAAGAGGCTTCAGAGCTAAAGTAAACAAAAGTAATTGGTCTCCTTTGTTTATTAGCTCAGATAACACTCAAGCTTTTAATCTGCCAGCAGTTCTGTGTGCCGACCTGTGTGATGTCATCCCTGCTATCAGATAAAACAAACAGCAGGAGAGAGCAGGTCAGTAACCTAGATACACCTGAGTGCACTCAGAGCTGATGAAATAACCTCTCCTCAACAAAGAAAAGTAAACCAAGCAATATATTTGGAAAACATCTTTATTTACTGTTCCCTACATGTTGAAAGATAATCTTTGTAGTCAGACAACCCTTTGAAATTCTTTACAATGTTGTCTCTTCATTTCTTTACTTCTCTTAGTACCCGGTTTCCCCGAAAATAAGACCGCGTCTTATATTAATTTTTGCTCCTAAAGACGCGCTTAGACTTATTTTTAGGGGATGTGTTTTATCTATGAACAATAATTCACATTTATTGTTGAACAAAACATCAACATGTATTAATATACTGTAGTGATTTCATCACAAACATCAGCATAAACAGCCAAACTCTGAATTGCATAAAAAATGCACTGTGTCTTATTTTCGGGGGTGTCTTCTTTTCGGGGAAACAGAGTATTGGGTAACCTATGGAGAGGCGGCAGCTGTAAATCTTGCGCTTTCACTAATACATGCGCCTTACACTGGTTTTCTTGGGTCATATAGCGATTTTGGTTTCTCTATTGCATTTGCTGCCACCTGCTTGGACATTGTAACTGCTCCTTTTTTTTTCTTCTCCACATTAAAGGGATATTCCAACGTTCAGACAAAAAACTTGAAGGGGGAGGTGCAGGGTGGTTGATTATACACAGAGCAAGGGTATTAGGCTTGGTTCACATCTGTGTCGGAGATTTCACAACGGACAAACACAGTGCCTGATGGACCCTGTTGATTACAATAGAAACTTTTGGGTGTCCTCCGTGGTGTCCGCTTTTTAGATGCAGCCTGTAGCGCTATTTTTTCCGCCATTACCAATGGAACACATGATGGCGGTTCTGAACGGAAGCTCAATCACATTTGGGAACCAGGCCTTACACTAATGCTTATATATAACGTACCTTTTATTTTTCTAAAACCGCTTGTAGCAGTCCAGACAGGGCGTCCCACCCTGTAACTATGAACAACAACAACCTTCTGGACGGCAAAATGAGTGTATTCTCTCACAAAAGTTTCTTCTTATTTGATATAAACGTTAATCAATCCTTTATATAAAAACAGCATTCTTGCAGCTAGCTCATTAAATGAAGCATATTCATACAATGCGGTTTAGAACATATCAAAGTAAATCTTCTGGGGTGTTCACGACTAACCTAGATCGCTTTACCCCTTCACATTTTATATAGATCAAATATTTGTATAAAGCCGTTATAGTACTTGCTTATCCGGACAAACGCCTCTCAAGCAGACCATGTGTCCTCTCGCAGCAAGAAACTACTGTGCCTGCGACGTTTCGGGGTCCTCCCCCTTTGTCAAGCTCACCTGTGATGCGTAGGTACGTTTCTATTATAGTGTGCTTCTTTCATTACTTGAAAAAACTTTGAGACACTCGGTTCACATATTTTGATCAAAAGATGTTTAAGCTGCCCACGACTTTCAACGTGATCTCAAAATCGGGCAGTCCTATCCTATCTTTACCATTCAATCGAGCCAATCAGGCCTCCCACCGGGTCAACCGACCTCCATTATTCAGAGAGAAAAATAAAAAACACCCAACCTGCAAGCTGCCCTTCTTATGACAGCCTGTGAGAGTGGGCGGGGACAGAAACCCAAAATGGAAGCACCCCTTCCTTCCCATATAGGGTATAATCAATGTACACCAAGTATGACGAAAGTGTCTGAACACAAGAAAATTTCTGAAAAAAGGTATGCGAACCTGGGTGCCACTGGCAGGGCTGCGGCACACATGTAATTATACATGTACACACAACAGACCGCCGCCACGTAGTGTATTGCCCTTTTTGCAGGAGTGTGCCGCTGGCGGCGGTCTGTGTGTGTACATGTATAACTTATATTGTACTTATGGGTTGTTTTTTTATTTTTTCTCTCTGAATAATGGAGGTCGGTTGACCCAGCGGAGGCCTGATTGGCTCGATTGAGAGGTAAAGATAGCATAGGACTGACCGATTTGAGATCACGTAGAAAGTCGTGGGCATCTTAAACATCTTTTGATCAAAATATGTGAACAGAGAGTCTCAAAGTTTTTTCATGTATGATAGATAGCATAAATGCTTCTTTAGGGATTTCCACGTAGTGTATTGCCCTTCTTTCATTACGTCACTAGATTAACCCTTTGACTGTTATTAGCCGCAATCTATCTGCTCTGCTCACATATTTAACTCGCCGCTACAACATATCTACTTACAATCCTATAAGGCCTCGTTCACACAGCTTTTGGGATTTTGGGACTGATTGGAGCTGTACTGCGCACTGTATTTGCGCTGTAGTACGGCTCCAATCCATCCCAGTCATTACGGTAATCCACTGCTCTCATATAGAACAGTGGAATCCGTCGCTCCTCCCCGCTCGGCGAATCCGCTGCGGGGGGAGAAAGTGACATGCACATTATTTACGGCGCGTACACGCCGTGAATAATGCATGGTCTATGGGGCCGGGGAGCTGCGCCTCCGCCCCCGTTCCGCCCCTTATTCAAGCCGTATTGCGGGCGGGATCCGTCCCGCAATTACGGCTTGAATAAGCCGTGTGAACACTAAAAGTAATCTTGTTGCTAAAACTTTACAGAATGTTTATAACTTATAAGTACATGCTCCATTGACATTCCTCATTTAAACCCACAGGGTTTAACGCTTCCAAGAAAGATATCCAATACACTTCCCTTTGTAATAAAGGTCTTTTAACCTCTTCACTCTCCTTTCCTTCTACCTGTTCCAGTATGCACCACCGCAATTCGCTAATATTATGTCTACTCTCATAAAAATGTCTGGCTAAAGACATTTCACCATCTTTTTTTTTTATCATCTTTTTTGTCTTTTTTTCTTTACCGTCCCTTGGATACTTTCTTTATTTGATTCCTGTTTATTTTTATATAAGCGTATTGATGAACGATGTTCATTTAATCTAATTTTCACCTGCCTAGTAGTCTGTCCTACATAGATCTTCCCACAGGGGCATTTCAACATATATACTACATTTGCCGAACTGCACGTGAAATAACCTTTACATTGTATAGGAAACCCTTTCGTTGGATGGTTTCTTTTTTCCCCTTTGATTATTCCTGAGCAGTTCTGGCAATTTAGATATGGGAATGTGCCCTATTTAGGGGTGTTTAAAAATGTTTGAACTGATTTTTTTGGATGATAAATCTGAATGAACGTGCAGGGGTAAAGCGAGCTAGGTTAGTCGTGAACACCCCAGAAGATTTACGTGGATATGTTCTAAACCGCATTGTATGAATATGCTTCATTTAATGAGCTAGCTGCCGTCCAGAAGGTGGTGGTTGTTCTTACACTAATGCTACATCTGAAACCTATAACGGACATATTTTGTCACACTATTGCCCCATATGTTCTCCTCTTAAAAGCAGCAAGAGATGGCTTGCTTTAGATAGCAGATTGCAGTTCCCATCATGCATTGTTTTAAATTTGTTGCACGCTCTTCTCCACTGTATTCCTCTGGCTGCTCCGTCACTGCTGAGCTCTCGCATTAGTTCCTGGATACATCCCATGCTGCTTCTAAGATGCTCATTTTCCTAGTTCCTGACCTGAGCATGCCTGATCAGAAAGCAGTGGAACTACAGGTCAGATCTCTTGACAACAGGCTGTAAACATCAGATATTGAGAAGATGAGTACGTGGGAAACTACTGAAAATACTATATATTAAAGATTTTTTTTCCTTGTACTGCACACTTCCAAAAGGAGTTAAGTTTTCTATACTGGTATACCCCTTTAAAGGGCTTGTCTCACTACAAAGATCAGCTTTCAAAAAGTAGGGAACACTAAATGAAGACTTTTTCCAAATATGTTGCGTTCATTTTCTTTTTTTTTGTTAAGGAACTACAAATGATTTTACCACCTTCTGTGCTCTCAGGTTTCCCAAGTGACCGACCTGTGTACTTCTTCTCCCCTGCTGTTTGTTCTATCTGATAGCAGAGAGTGACGTCATCACACAGGTTGCACAGCACAGAGCTCCGGACAGTGAGAGCTTGTTTGTTATCTGATCTTTCAGAAAGCCAGTAATTACTACTGTTTACTTTAACTCAGAAGCTTCCCTGGTCCTGACAGCATGAGATTTATCTAATTAGCAGAGGTCTGAATACACAGAGCTCATATGCTAATTACAGACAGCTTGACCAGGAAGTGACAGAGCCAAGCAGCATTATTTCATTCATGCATCCTATGAAACTTTGCGATAAGAAAACCCCTTTAAGTACTACTTGAACAGCTTTGTTGTGTTTATGTGGTAGACAGCTCCACTAGTTGTTTCTGGTAGGCTGAGGTCACATACTACGACAGCTTGATGTGGATGAAGTCACACCTTCGTTTGGTGGCTAATGGCCACAGGATTCAACCGCTGGCCATCACATCTGGACATGGTTTTGTCACATGCTTTACTTTTGAATATGACTTCTTTTTGGAGCACAGTTCTGCAGCTATCCTTTTCATGAACTAGAAACATCCCATTAAAAAAAAATATAGGGGGAAGTTATAATATTTTGTATGGCTTCACAGTATATACTAGAACTTTTCCCTATTTGAGTTCACGATCTATACATGTACATAGGGAAACGTCATTGGAAGCCAGTCTGGGATATTTTCACTTTGCTAGCAGTGTCCATCCACTCTATGCAACTGGAAGGGTCCTGCTGTAACTGTAGAAGTACCCGAAGACTCTTGTTACCCAAAAAAGCCCACAAACAACATCCCCTTAGCTCTTGTTTTGTGTATATGGAGGTCTGGTGCTTTTTAATGGTGGGGTACACCTACAAATTATGATATCTGTCGATATTTAGATACAGACATATATATGTAGATATCTATATAATAAAAGTAAGTACACCCCTCAAATTTTTGTTAATATTGTATTAATCTTTTCATGGGGCAACATTGAAAATATGACACATTTTCATGTGACTCGTTAGTGTTACAAGGTCTCAGGTGTCAATGGGGAGTAGGTGATTTCAGTTTACCACCCTCACACTCTTAGGCCTCGTTCACACGGCTTATTTTGCCGCGTATTTGCCGACGGATTGACGATCGTCAATCCGTCGGCAAATCGGTCAGAAACAAGTCACAGCCTATTTTCTATTGAATTCAATAGAAAATACGGCTCGTCGTTCACACGACGCGTAGTTCCGTGCCGGATTGTCGCCGCGGATTGACGACGGCAATCCGGACGGAAAAACAATGTGCATGTCAATTATTTACGGACGGATTCACCACCTACAATGATTGGAGATGGTGAATCCGTCGGGAAATCAGTTACAAATACGTGCCACACTTAGTGGCACTTATTTGCAACTGATTTTCAACTGATTTCGGAATGGATTTACGATCGGCAATCCGATGTAAATACGTTCTGAAATAAGCCGTGTGAACATAGCCTTACTGGTCACTGAAAGTTCAACATGGCACCTCATGGCAAAAAAACTGTGTAAAGATCTGAAAAAAAAGTGTTGCTTTACATAAAGATGGCCTAGGCTATAAGAACACACTGAAACTGAACTGCAGCACACTGGCCAAGACCACACTGCATTTTAAAAAGACAAGTTCCACTCGGAACAGGCCTCGCCATAGTCGACCAAAGAAGTTGAGTACATGTGCTCAGCATCATATACAGAGATTTTCATTTCAAAATAGATGTTTGAGTGCTTTCAGCATTGCTGCAGAGGTTGAAGGGGTGGGGGGGATCAGCCTGTCAGTGCTCAGACCATACATGTCACACACTGCATCAAGTTGGTCTGCATTGCTGTCATCCCAGAAGGAAGCATCTTCTAAAGGTGATACACAAGAAAGCCTACCAACAGTTTACTGAAAACAAGCAGAATATGGACATGGATTACTGAAACGATGTCCTTTGGTCTGATGAAACCAAGATAAACTTATTTGGTTCAGATGATGTCAAGCTTGTGTGGCGGCAACCAAGTGTGGAGTACAAAGACAAGTGTGTCTTGCCTACAGTCAAGCAAGGAGGTTGGAGTGTCATGGATTGGGGCTATATGAGTGCTCAACGTAATAGCTATATGAGTGCTGCCGGCTGTGAGGAGCTACAGTTCATTGGAGGAACCATGAATGACAACATGTACTGTGACATACTGAAGCAGAGCATGATATCCTCCCTTTTGGGCCACAGGGCTGTATTTCAACATGATAGTGACCCCAAACACCTCTCCAAGACAACCACGGTCTTGATAAAAAAAATTAGGGCAAAGGTATTGGAGTGGCCAAGCATGTGTCTAGACCTAAGCCCTATTGAGTATCTGTGGGGCATCCTCAAATGTAAGGTGGAGGAGCTTGAGGTCTCTAACATCCGCCAGCTAAATGTTGTATTGAAAGAAAAGGGTCCCAGTGGCTGCAACGTGTGAAGCACTAGTGAACCGTTTTATGGTATGTGTATTTTGTGTGTATGTGTATGTGGGTTTGTATGTGTATTTGTGGTATGTATTGTGTGTGTTTGTATATAGGGATATGTGTGTGTTTTGTATTTATTTAAAGTAAAGTTTGTGTTTGTATTTATTTATATATATATGTATGTGTGTGTTTGTATATTATATATTTTATATTTTATTAAAATGTTTTTGTGGGTGTTTGTATATATATGTTTGTGGGGTGTTTGTGTATATTATATAAAATATATATTAATTTTTTGTATGGGGTGTGTTTTGTGTATATATATATATGTTTGTGTGGGTTTGTGTTTTATATATATTTTGTTTTTGGGTGTTTGTGTAATATATATTATATATGTTTTGTGTTTTGTTTGTATATATATGTATGTGTGTGTTTGTGTATATATATATATGTATGTGGGTGTTTGTATATATATATATATGTGTGTGTGTGTATGTATATATGTGTGTGTGTATGTATATATGTGTGTGTGTGTATGTATATATGTGTGTGTGTGTATGTATATATGTGTGTGTGTGTGTATGTATATATGTGTGTGTGTGTGTATGTATATATGTGTGTGTGTGTGTATGTATATATGTGTGTGTGTGTGTGTGTGTATATATGTGTGTGTGTGTGTGTGTGTGTGTTTGTATATATGTGTGTGTGTGTGTTTGTATATGTGTGTGTGTGTTTGTATATATGTGTGTGTGTGTTTGTATATATGTGTGTGTGTGTTTGTATATATGTGTGTGTGTGTTTGTATATATGTGTGTGTTTGTATGTGTGTGTGTGTGTTTGTATGTGTGTGTGTGTGTGTGTGTTTGTATATATGTGTGTGTGTGTGTTTGTATATATGTGTGTGTGTGTGTTTGTATATATATGTGTGTGTGTGTTTGTATATGTGTGTGTGTGTTTGTATGTGTGTGTGTGTGTGTGTGTTTGTATATGTGTGTGTGTGTGTGTTTGTATATATGTGTGTGTGTTTGTATATATGTGTGTGTGTGTGTTTGTATATGTGTGTGTGTGTGTGTTTGTATATATGTGTGTGTGTTTGTATATATGTGTGTGTGTGTGTGTTTGTATATATGTGTGTGTGTGTGTGTGTGTTTGTATATATGTGTGTGTGTGTGTGTTTGTATATATGTGTGTGTGTGTGTGTTTGTATATATGTGTGTGTGTGTTTGTATATATGTGTGTGTGTGTGTGTTTGTATATATGTGTGTGTGTGTGTGTATGTATATATGTGTGTGTGTGTGTGTGTATGTATATATGTGTGTGTGTGTGTGTGTATGTATATGTGTGTGTGTGTGTATAATGTATTTCTCTGGGCACTGCAAGGTGTACTTATCAATATCAATATGTATTTCCTTTCCGTGTGCCTTCCGGTATGACTGTTTGAGATGGTTTTATCAATGACGTGCAGAGAACCTTCCAGGCTGGTCCTACCAGTAATGATGGTCTTTTTTGATATAATAAACATTTCAGCCATTTAGGGAACACATGGGAGTGTATGTACTCAGCAGCCTTTAGAGCTAGTCGTTTCACTTTAGGTATAATTTGATCCTGTTGATTCAGTAAATGTAAGCATTCCCAAGTCATCCTAGTAGTTAGGATAGTAATGTACTAGGTGAGAGAGGGCGCCAGATGCTCTGGTAGAGTGCCTCGGATTTGTCTCTGAACATTGCTGTAGAAGAATCGGGAGCTCTTGATCCATTCTCCTTTTTACTGGTCTTGTGGACTTTTACTATTGACCTGAAAATGAGTATAGAAGACGTGTGAGGAGGTTTTCTCCCTGATTCCTAGTTTATCCCATTTGTGCAGACGCTCAGTGAGCCAGGTGTACAATAAAGAACAAATAGAGAATAGTTTTTTTTATTTGGAGCACTTAAAATGAGCAGAGCAAAAGACACGTTATCACTTATTAGCTGGCTGCTTTTGGCGCGCAGTGCTTCTGTGTACCTACATAGCCACTGGACATTATTTACCTTTAATATAGAGTGCGGAATAGGTAAGATAACACAATACAGTCAATAAACAGTGTATACATACTCTGCTGGAGTGGAGCTGTACTCATGTTAATGATCACTTTGGTTAATCTGTGTTAATCCTATGTGCAGTTTGTAACCGACACATTTTTTCTTTTTTCTCTTTTTTCAGACTGCATTATTTTACCAAGTGGAACACAGACGTTAGGGATATCAGGAAGAGCGATCCTCCACAGAGGTAAGAGAGAGGAGTTTTTTCATTCTTGTAATGAAACCTGTTTTTTCTTAAAATCTAATCTTTACAAATGCAAATCACTGCACAATATATGTTTGATTTTCCTTCCTCAAGAATAGGCTTTAGTGGATAGGTGCACAAGTTGATTGGGACCTCTTAAAGGGAAGCTTTAGTAAACCTCACCATTCCTGTGTGAATTCTCACTTGTTACCTCTGCTTCATTGTAAGTTTCTGAACAGTAAGGGTATGTTCATACGGTCAAATTTCAGCGCGCATTTTGTGTCATATTTGCGCTCTAATACGGCGCCAAAATTACGGTAATCCAAAATTGTCATAGAGAACTATGGATTACGCCTACTCTCCCCGCTCGCACAATACGATCATATTGTACGCGCGGGGAGATAAATGACATGTCATGAATGAATGTCTATGGGGCCGGCGGGCTGCCATGTATCAGCGCAACTCCCAAACACCCCGTGTAATTGCGGGACGTACTGTACGCCCCGCAATTACACTATGTGAACATAGCATAAGAATGTGCCTGGGCCATTGCATTGATGTATGTAGGGATCCATATGGCCCTGTGTTTTTTGCTGTTTTTAGTGAATCTTTTCCAGACCGATTCCTATTTTTTCTAGATGGTATAAGACTATTGCTGGGGGTTTAGTTAAAGGCTCATGTGCCCTGTTTCAAAACTTCAGTCTGGGCCTCCCTCCTCGGCGGTCAATGACACTTTACCGCTGTGGACCACTACTTTTTAACAGATTTCTGACTTGATTTGTCAGATGACTGCAGTATAGTGTGCCACAGAAAATTGTTCCTACTTAGGTGTTGTCCAGTGGAAGAAAATAATTTTGAAGTGGAGCCAGACTGAGGAGAAAGAAGTTACACTTACCATTGCCACTCTGAGATCTGCTCCTCTTCACTTATAATGGAGCACCAGCCTCTTCTGTGTGTTGGAAGTGAAAAGGTATCTCTGGAGGGGTGGTGGCGGGGGATTGGGAGGTAAGTACAATTGTTTTATTTTTTCACATTTTTTTTCCCACGCTCCAACCCCATTTCAGATTATCTCTCAATGGACAACTACGCTAAATGATCAAAAGCAGCAGTTGAACAAAGGTAACAAGCATATTTTTCGGAACATAAGACACACACTCCCCCTCCCCTCCCCCGCCCACCTGGAAAAATGGGCCAGTAGTTGACATGTTAAGGTAATGTTCTTCCCCATACCATGATGATCATTGGTGTGTATATGTGTGTATATATATGTGTATATTATATTATGTGTATATATTATATATATATACATATATATATATGTGTATATATATATATGTATGTATGTATGTATGATATGTATATATATATATATATACATATATATATATACACATATATATATATGTATATATAATTGCATTTTTGCGGGCTGAAGTGTACTTTTTAATGCTAGCACTTTAAAATGGATGCAACTTTTTTTGATTACTTTTTATTCCAATTTTTATGTGATGTGAAATGACCCAAAAAAAATGCAATTTTGGCGTTTGGAATTTTTTTTTCTTCTACGGTGTTTGGCGTATGGGATAAATTATATTACATTTTTATAGATCGGACTTTTTCGGCGATACCAAATATGTGTAACTTTTTTATTTTATTTGTAAAATGGGAAAAGGGGGGTGATTTGAACTTTTTTAATACTTTTTTCTTTTTGTACTTTAAAACTTTATTTATTTCTTTTAATTTAACATTTAGTCCCCCTATGGTCCCCACTCGGGGACACGATCGTTAATACAGCCTAATGCATTGCATAGGCAATGCATTAGGGTGTATAAAGATGGCAGTTTTCCCACTTCCTGTCTGCGAACGGAAGTGGGGCAAACACGAACATGGCAGCGATCAGAGCCTTCACAAGATTCTGCCCTGCCATATTAGCCCATCGGGACTCAGTGATCTTATCGCTGATGTCCCAATTGGGCTGAAAAACGGTGCGCGGCACCGCTTTTCAGTCATTCAGACCCCGCGGCCACCTTTGCCGCGGCGCCTGATGGGTTAAACAGCGCAGGCGGACGCCGCCGCCACCGCTGCACTGACATCGCCAGGTGTTAGCTGCAATTAGCCGCTAACACCCAGCGGCTGTGAAACGGGATCGCGCCGTGATCCTGATTCAAAGCCGCTTACCGGTGCTATGATGTACTCATACGTCATAGGTTGGTAAGGGGTTAATGTAAAAACACCCTCAGACAAGGGAATACTCCCTCCATCCAGAGGACACAAGACTTCTTTACCAGAAGAACTGTGAATCTGTATAATAGCCTGCCGGAGGAGCTGGTTACAGTAGGAACAGTTGAAGGCTTAAAAAAGGCTTAAATCAGGGGTGTTAAGCTCGGGCCCATGGGCCAAATCTGGCCTGTAGTGTATGTTCTGTATCGGCCCGCGAGTAACAGCCTGACGGTGTACAGAGGAGAAGAGGAAGAAGCCAGGAGCTGTCATTACATTGTTCTCACTCAGTCCCTGCCCTCTGCATAGAGCAGAGAAAGGAGCACGTGGCAGGAGAAACAACTCAGACAACGGGATGACTTAGGACATGTCCCCACGGCACAGAGCAAATACCGGTAGGATTATCCGACCAGTGTTTGCTCTGTTTTGGAGTTGTGTACACAGTTGCAGGGGATGGCTTTTCTCCGCTGTTTGCGGATAAAGCCCCCCCCTTCGCATTGACATGTTCCATGTTTTTCTAGACTGCTGGTGGTCTAGAAAAAAGTCCAGCGGAAATCTGTGCAGTGGGGACCGCTGCACGGATTTTCCATAAAGGTCCGTGATAAAGTTTGACAGCAGATTTACAGATGGCTTACAAAACCATAAACCGTCTAAAACTGGCTGAAAAACCTGCTGTGGGGACATGCCCTTATATAATAGGAGCTCACAGGGAGAAACGAGGTCCCAGAGCATCAAAACATAACCCTTCCAGCTCTTTTTCAGCACCAGCATTTCTGCAGGGTACTCCAAAAGGAGAGGCTGTGCCAGGCACCAGAAAAGCAGCACTGTGAAGACCACAGGACACAGTTAAAGAGAACCTGTCACATAGTTTATGCCCCCTTTGCTGAGGGCAGCACAAGCTAGTGCAGACCTGCTGTTTCCAGAGCTGTGTCCCTTACTCTGTAAGATGCAGGCATTTTAGAGTATTAAATGCTCAAATCTGCAGTTTTCAGCCAGAAAAGAGTCCTGTAAAGAGTCATTCAAAGAGTCAGTTTTTTTCAAACCCCGTCCACCTGAGACTAGCCCTGCCCACCTCAACTGATAAACCTATTACTTAATAGGTAGAAACATGTGAATAACTCAGTGGGCGTGGCTAGCCTTTGGTGGGCGGAGCTAAAACCTGCTCATGAATAAGATTAGAGGGGTAAATGCTCTAAAACTCCAGCATCTTACAGAATAAGGGACACAGTGCTGGAAACAGCAGGTCTGTCACTGGCTTGTGCTGCCCTCAGCAAGGGGGGGGGGGCATAATCTATGTGACAGGTTCCCTTTAACTGAATGTGGTCAGTACAAATAAAGTGGGTACTGAACTGTTTCTTTGGCCCAAAGAGTGTTCTGGGATATAAGGCAGTGTGGGAGAAAAGCACTTGGAAAAAGACAGGGTTCATCAATTGTAGATTTTTTTTCAATAAATATAAATTTTGGTGACTTTGTCCAAGGTTTTCATTTTGGCCCACTAGTTCAACACCCCTGGCTTTGATTAGTCGCTACAAAATATTATCCCCTATGCAGACACATAGAAATCAAGTGTTAACATTCCCTATACCTCTTTTCTCATCAATATCTTCTCCCTACCCTTAGCTGAACATGATGGACTTCTGTCAATTTTCAACCATATTAACGACATAGTTGCCAACTTTTGAAATTGAAAAAGCAGGAGATTGTAGTGGGCCGCAAAAATTTGTATGGCCACGCCCATCTTGTCGGTGTGCCACGCCCCTTCAAAAAGCCACACCCACGCCACCTAACTGCATAACGGCTTTGGAAGAAAGCCAGGTAGATGCCCTTATAGCCAGGTAGTAGCCCCCCCCCCATAACCAGGTAGTGCCTCTTACAGGCAGGTAGATGTCCCCTTGTAGGCAAGTAGATGCCCCTCTGTAGCCAAGTAGATAGATGCCCCCTCTGTAGCCAGGTAGAGCCAAATTTGTAGCCAGGGAGATGCCCCCCTTTGTTAACCAGGTAGATGCCCCCATTGTTAACAGGAGATCCCCCATGTTACAGGTAGATGCCCCCATTGTTAGCCAGGTAGATGCCCCCTTTTAGCCGGTAAAGCCCCTTTGTTAGCCAGGTAGATGCCCCCATTGTTAGCCCGGTAGATGCCCCCTTTGTTAGCCAGGTAGTTGCCCCCCTTTGTTGCCAGGTAGATGCCCCCTTTGTTAGCCCGGTAGATGCCCCCCTTTGTTAGCCCGGTAGATGCCCCCCTTTGTTTGCCAGGTAGTTGCCCCTTTGTTAGCCAGGTAGTTTGCCCCCCTTGTTAGCCGTGTTGCCCCCTTGTTAGCCAGGTAGTTGCCCCCCTTTGTTAGCCCGGTAGTTGCCCCCCCTTTTTTAGCCAGGTAGTTGCCCCCATTGTTAGCCAGGTAGTTGCCCCCATTGTTAGCCAGGTAGGTGTCCCCATTGTTAGCCAGGTAGTGCCCACTTTGTAGCCAGGTAGAGCCCCATTATAGCTTATAAAAATAAAATAATAAAAGTCACTCACCTTTTCCCGGCTCCTGCGCTCTGGACACCTCCGATCTCCTCAGCGACGCAGGGGAGTGAGTGTAGCCGCGCGTCATTCCCCTGCGCCGCTGACCTGTATGTACGGCGCACACCGGCGCTTTTACATACAGGGGGGGGAGGGAGCGATCCCTCCTGCCTCCTCCCTCACAGCGAGGGCTCTGGGCGGGTGAAGCGGGGCGCAGCGGCCGCTTCACCCGCCTGTGAGAACGGACCGGCGGCGTCACTAGCGCTACTCTGTCGCCGCGGCCATTTAAAGAGCCCCTGCTGGCGGCGGGAGTTTCGCCAACTCTGCCGGGATGGTGGGGGGGGGACCCCAAATAGCGGGACCCCCCCCCCCGCCAAAAACGGGAGAGTTGGCAAGTATGATTAACGATGTATCATCTTGTACGATCCGAGCGTTAGGTAGATCTCTTCCCACGTATGTGTGTCCTGCTACCTCTGCTGTGAAGAGCCTTCTGCGTGAACTGCTTCAGTCTGGCTGCAGCTATTGCTTAATCCAGCAGTCCTGAATAGTAATAATGTTACATAATGTTACTGAAAGCTGTTCAGGACTGAAGCTTGCAGTGTGACCACATTTTATTGCTCAAAGCCTTTTTTTCCTTTCCTCTGCTATTTGGGCTGGGTGTGTAGCTCATGTCACTGAAGATGCCCTAATAAAATGTCTATTTTCTCTCCCTCCCCCCCGATACATTTTCCAGTTTTGCACAGGAGCACTGTGAAAAATAAAGCTCGATGGTAATCCAGGTTCTAAAATAGTTTGGCAATCTCTTCTGGCCCAGCTTCCCTTTGGCAGCAGCGGAACCTCAGATCTGGCACTTTGTACAAGTATGTGTTTGTCAAATGCAAAATGTGAAAAAATAAACAATCCGATGATTTCGGTGTGTCCTTTTGGCAGGGATCCGGGGCCGACTGTGGATTTTGCCATATTTAGCTGTACAAATTGCTGTTTTCAGAGTTCTCTTGCCCACCAGTATGCTGCCGCCTCTTGTAAAGGCGACTTTGTGTTCCCTCACAGTTCATCATCCCGCTTCTGCCTTGGTACACAAGCCACAGTGGAACCGAAAACATGGTCAGACAATCACAAGATGCTTAGCAGGCATTTTAAGAGGGCTTATTTAAGCCGTTTATTTGAGCTGGTGCACTCCACCCTTTTGCCATGATCTTTGGGATGTATTTCATTATTTAAATTGTCCTAAGCCTGCAATTACTAGTGGCTGAGAATAGAATGGGCTCCAAATAACCTTCATAACTACATGTTATACCCCCATAGCCCTGGTTACCCAGAAATGAAATATTGTATTAGGAAAAGAAGTGCTAGATATCAGTAGTAGACACAAATTATGTATTGTTTGAGAGTATGTAGTGATATGTACAGTGATCCCTCAAGTTCCAGTGGCCTCAGGATACAAAATGTTTAACCCCTTAAGCTCCAGGCCTGAAAAGTAGTTAATGACCAGAACATTTTTTGTTTTTGCCTCCTTGCGTTTCACAGTTGTAACTTTTTTTTATTTTTTCAATGACGCAGTTGTATGAGGTCGGGTTTTATTCGAGACAAGTTGTTCTTTATGTGGGAATAGTTAAAGTTCACTTATAAATAATTGCAGAATTTTTTTTTTTTTTACTTTTTTTACACCCTTCATATTTCACACTGAATAAATTGATAGATTAATTCTACAGGTGATTGCGGTTGTGTGGATACCTAATGTGTAGGTTTTTTTTGTGTGTAATATTTGCACAATTATTTCTTATTAAATATTTATTTTATTTTTATTCATTTTTTTACACTTTTTATGTTTTTTTTTTACTTTTATTAATCCTATGAATGGAGAACTGTTACATTTCAATACATTATAATCTGTGTCAGTCTGACACAGGCAGTGATCAGGACAGCACACAGTGCGTCCTGGTCTCTGGCTTCATACACAGACAGCTCTGGGGCCACTCTAGGTCCCCAGAGCTGACTGTGCAGCCGTTCCCTGAGCTCTGTCGGGTAACCGGGTGTTCCGATCACCCGATAGAGCAGGGGAACCCTTTGATTGCGCTGTGGTAACGCAACGCCGCAGTCAAAGGGTTAAAGCACCAGGTTGCGGAGGTTTCCTCCGCTCCCCGGTGCTCACAGAGGATGCTCTGGGATCAGGGCTGTGTAGTACAGCCCGATCCTAGTGCCTCAAACTCCGATGTTTGCAGCGACGCCAAAAGACGTCGCTGTAGGCGAACGACCCGCACCAGCTGATGTCAAAAGACGGTGCACAGTCGTTAAGGACTTAAAGGGGTTGTCTCACTACATTGATTCATCTTCCTTCAGTCCTGTTTTCTCGGTTTCATTTTTGAATTCAGGGACGTGTTTACTGGCTTTTACTAGTCTGCAGTGATAAGCTGCTGAGGACACCAGGTCTGTAGCTATAGCAACCAACCTGTCAGCCTATCAGGAGAGATTGAAAAGGTCTGTAACTATAGCGACCTGAGGAGCTGATGCAGCCCATACAGGAGGGTATATCTAGGAATGGGTAGGATACGGTTAATGGACAGATACTGCAAAGTGACTTGTTTTTGCAACATAAAAAGCAATCCTTGTAGTGAGACAACCCCTTCAACATACATTGTCCAATGAAAGACCATTTTCTTGAAACCAGACTCCCTATACAGTGACAAACTGCTGATCTGTGGCATGTAATTGATGGAAGATCCAACTAATTATGAACATTTTACTTGTGTATATATAAGGGAAATGCATGCAGTGATTGGTGGTCTAGTAGCGCCTCCCTACAGTACAGTGCAGTACTACATGTCCTATACTTCTCTTTACATGTGTCTGGATGGCCGGCTCCTTTGGGGACCAGATGAGGGTGGATCCATTTTCTATTTTTATAGTACATGGTGTACAAAATACGTGACCCAAAGAGGCTCCTATCCTTAAAATAGAAAGTGGCTTCCAGCAGTTCTTTCTGA
Organism: Phyllomedusa bahiana; assembly: GCA_025379985.1. Lineage (NCBI taxonomy): Eukaryota > Metazoa > Chordata > Amphibia > Anura > Hylidae > Phyllomedusa > Phyllomedusa bahiana. The sequence continues at coordinate 153,071 of JAODAL010002609.1, forward strand.
CTGTTATATGGAAGGATTTGCTTTATCTGTATTAGTTATCTACTTGCCTTCAGTTTTTGTTATTTCATGTTGGTGACATGTTGGGGCTTCAGAGCCAATTACCAGTTTCCATAGTGTTATGGTTTCAGCCATCTATGGATTCAACATACGATGGTAATCTCAGAAGCATTTAATATTGCATGTTGAGAGAACACTGTACTTGGCAAGGGGTTAGTCCGGCATGATGAAAATTAAAGGACTGTTCGTCCCCCTTAGTTCAATCGACAGTGCTTTTAGGTACACAGTAGTGCCAGTAATTTTGCTCACAGCATGGTCGTGTGACCCAGAAGTGAATCTGTCTTTGCATTCCTATGGGAAGTTCAAAGTCAGTCTCAGGAACGCATAGAGTCTAACTTCCTGTCAGTACTTAATGTACAGGAATGTGTCATCAAAAATTACTTATTGTTTAACTCACATTTTTATGCTCAACACATTTTTTAAGAAATTTTTTAAGAATTTTTTTTTTTTTTTAATTTTCCATATCACTTTCAGTATTTTTTTTTAATAATTATTAAGTCCTGCAGTTTTCACTTTGGCCACTAGGCCTAATAACTGTCTGACACTTCCTGTTCTGTACAGAAAGATTCTCAGTTGTCTGCTCATTATCAGCACAAAGAGGGTCAAACTGAAAGGAGACACCCGTGTGAATAGATAACATAGGGTCCACCAGTCACAAGAGGGGATAGTCACAGTTCACCCTTTCACCTCCCTGCACAGTGACTTCTTCCCAGGTCACAGAGCATGACTAGAAAACTCTCCTATAGAAGTGAATGGGACTGAGTTAGTCTTAAGTCTCCTATATGCATGAAGCTACTGTAAAGCATCTCCCTGACTGCTGTTAAGCAGTGCAAACAAGGCCTAGTGGCCAAAGTGAAAACTGCAAGACTTAATAATTAATTTTTAAAAAAAATATTGAAAGTGATATAAAAAATGTAAAAAAAAAAAAATCCAAAAATTCCTAAAAAAATATGTTTAACATTAAAACGGGACTTAAACAATGACTCATTTTTTGATGACACATTCCCTTTAAGCCAATAAGAGTATAGGTCACATGACCAAACATAAGACTGTTGCTTGAGTCAGAAATCCTACATCTAGGTGCAAGCAAGCAAAGTTAGTTGCACTGCTCAGCGCCTAAAAGCATTGTTTAGTGAACTAAGGAAGAAAATAAAATGGAAGTGGGTCTTTAGGACTTTGTAGGTTTTAACTGCAGTGTTTCTCTGGGTAAATGTATTTTTGGAATAAACTCTGTTTTCTATGTAAATTCTCTATCTGCTGCAATGTACAGCTTTGGGGGTAATAATTCTCATTGTGGTCTTATAGGTGGCGCTATACAAACTCGCCCCTCCCACACCCCCACATCATGAGCACTAATTTACACACTGGCACTGAACATAATTGAAAGATGCTGTTCTCGCCTATATGTTACATGAAAGTTTGCTATACACAGAAGGTAGGCGACCGCCTAGGGTGCCATTTCATCCTGGGCAGAAAGGGGGGTGCAGGGAGATATGGATTGGGCTGAATTTTCCATAAGGGGGGACGCTATAGGACTTATTTGCCTTGGACACCAGAATACCTTGTCCCAGTCCTGGCAGCAACAGTTTATGAGCCCATTTCTGTCCAGTAGTTCACTTACAGAGAACCCTCAAATGTTTTTCCAACAAAATTGACAAGCTCCTTTGCTTTTAAGGTAAAAGTGGACAGTGGCCATGTGTTGAAGGCTGTGGTGCGTATGGCTGGTTAGTTCAATTATTGTCAGGTATATACCATAGCATAAAGGTAATAGAACACCTTTTTTGTAGATCTGTCTAGCTGCTTCAATGTTTAGGTTTGTAAACCGGATTTCTTTATGCCAAGGACGCATTTTCTTAAAGAGAACCTGTCACATAGGTTATGTCTCCCTTGCTGAGGCCAGCACAAGCCAGTGTCAGACCTGCTGTTCCCAGCGCTGTGTCCCTTATTCTGTAAGATGCTGTAGTTTTAGAGCATTTAGCCCTCAAATCTTATTCATGTGCAGATATTAGTCCCCGCCCACTTAGTTATTCACATGGTTCTACCTATTCAAAGTAATAGATTTATCAGTTGAGGTGGGCGGGGTTTGCAAAAAAATGACTCTTTGAATGACTCTTTGAATGACTCTTTGAATGACTCTTTGAATGACTCTTTGAATGACTCTTTGAATGACTCTTTGAATGACTCTTTGAATGACTCTTTGAATGACTCTTTGAATGACTCTTTGAATGACTCTTTGAATGACTCTTTGAATGACTCTTTGAATGACTCTTTGAATGACTCTTTGAATGACTCTTTGAATGACTCTTTGAATGACTCTTTGAATGACTCTTTGAATGACTCTTTGAATGACTTTGAATGACTCTTTGAATGACTCTTTGAATGACTCTTTGAATGACTCTTTGAATGACTCTTTGAATGACTCTTTGAATGACTCTTTGAATGACTCTTTGAATGACTCTTTGAATGACTCTTTGAATGACTCTTTGAATGACTCTTTGATATGACTCTTTGAATGACTCTTTGAATGACTCTTGAATGACTCTTGAATGACTCTTTGAATGACTCTTTGAATGACTCTTTGAATGACTCTTTGAATGACTCTTGAATGACTCTTTGAATGACTCTTTGAATGACTCTTTGACTGACCCCTTGAATGACTCTTTGAATGACTCTTTGAATGACTCTTTGAATGACTCTTTGAATGACTCTTTTATTGACTCTTTGAATGACTCTTTGAATGACTCTTTGAATGACTCTTTGAATGACTCTTTGAATGACTCTTTGAATGACTCTTTGAATGACTCTTTGAATGACTCTTTGAATGACTCTTTGAATGACTCTTTGAATGACTCTTTGAATGACTCTTTGAATGACTCTTTGAATGACTCTTTGAATGACTCTTTGAATGACTCTTTGAATGACTCTTTGAATGACTCTTTGAATGACTCTTTGAATGACTCTTTGAATGACTCTTTGAATGACTCTTTGAATGACTCTTTGAATGACTCTTTGAATGACTCTTTGAATGACTCTTCGAATGACTCTTCTGGCTGAAAACTGCAGATTTGAGCATTAAATACACGAAAACTACAGCATCTTACAGAATAAAGGACACAGTGCTGGAAACAGCAGGTCTGACACTAGATTGTGCTGTCCTCAGCAAGGGGGGCATAATCTATGTGACAGGTTCTCTCTAAGCCTGTATGTGCTGGTCTATCTGGCGACATGAGCTATAGATGAACAGAGTGGAATTGTAGCATTTGCAGTAGATAAAGCTTTACTTTATTTTTTTTATCTTTCATTTTTACTTTTATCGTATTCTATTTTCAACTTATTTTTTTACACTATTGGACACCCCCTACTTTTTGGCAGTTTTTCACACATTCAATAAGGTTCATAATATGTGACGTCTTTTAAAAAGATAAAAAAAAACAGGCTGGGGATATGAGCACGGTGAATAAGTGGATCACAAGTCGTTGGGGAATTATTCCGAGCATATGCTGAAGTTGTTACCTTTTCCATAATGAGCATTAGAAATTCAAAAATAAAATGTGATAACTTTCAAAAACAGCAATAAGTGGAAAAGAAATCTGAAATGAGAATCTGTCAGGCATGCCAGCCTTGTTGCTCATGTCTGTCTGTTCTTTGTGCATTTATATTTAGTAGATTTTTGTTAACAACCTACTCTTTTATTTGGTAAAAAAATAAAACTACTGCCCAGTGTCTTCTCTTATCAGCAATTATCATGATTTTATTAATAAACATAATACAGGGATTAAAACCCAAACTTTAAAATTACCATTTTTTCTGTAGTATTAAAAATGAAAACGGAGTATTGTAAAAAAAAAAACAACAGTTCAGGAGGTGTTAGATCCCTTATCATGTTGGCTATGGAACCTTGCACTGCACAGTTTCTCATTTATTTAGAAAACGCAATCGCCGCAGCATCCAAATGGTTAAACAGTAGGGATCAGAGCTGGGTCCATTCCCAGCTGTTAGCAGCAGGTGTCAGCTGCAGTTAGGACCTATATAGGACCTTAACCAACAATAGGATGTACCCATCTGTCCATTGTCAGTAAAGAGTTAAGGAACTAGACAACCCTTTTAAAGGGGTTGTACCATCATTAAAGGGGTTGTATCGCTACAAAGATTAGCTTTCAACATGTCGGGAACACTAAATAAAGACATTTTCCAAATATATTGCTTTGTTAATTTTTTTTTTGTTGAGGAACTACAAGTGATTTTATCACCTTCTGAGGGCTTTCTGGTTTCCTAAGTGACCGACCTGTGCACTTCTTCTCCCCTGCTGTTTGTTCTATCTGATAGCAGGGAGTGACGTCATCACACAGGTTGCAGCACAGAACTTCGGGCAGTGAGAGCTTGTTTATCTGATCTTTCAGACCAAAGACCGTAATTACTACTGTTTACTTTAACTCAGAAGCTTCCCTGGTCCTGACAGCATGAGATTTATCTAATTAGCAGAGGTCTGAATACTTGGAGCTCATATGCTAATTACAGACAGCTTGACCAGGAAGTGACAGAGCAAAGCAGCATTATTTCATTCATGCATCATTTGAAACTTTGAGATGAGACAACCTCTTTAAGGATACACATACAACATTACATATCATTTGGTTAAACGATGTGTCCTACATGAAAGTCCTCCAGTCTTCACTTCACCAGCATTTCTGGTTAGTGGACAGGACATTGTGTTGGTCAAATGACTACTGCTCAACTAACCAGAACTAAGTATAGGCAGTCAGTAACTGTGCTCAGTACGAACCGGGCATGCCTGACTACATAAGAAGAAAGGCATCAGATCGCCACAAACACTAGCAGAAGGGTATATAAGTTACATCATCAGACTGTGTAGGAAGGAGTGTGGCATAAACACTTGGGAGACGTATGTAGATTTTCAAAGTTTGCTATTTTGGCAATATTTATTCTATGGGATATAATTTTTATTGTGGTACAAACCCTTTAATACATTTGTCTGCAAGGTACTATTATATATTGCTGATGTTTCATTGGTAAAATGTCAGCTAAGTTTTTTTTTTTTTTTTTTTTTAAATAATATTAGATACTCAAACATATCCCGAGATTAGCAATATCAAAGCTAAACCAAGACAATGGGGAGACACTCTTCCCTTGAGCTCTATATCGCTGTGTATTTTTCTTAAAGGAGTATTCCCATCTCCTTAGCTTTAAACATGTAGTTAAAGATACATAAAAAATCATTACCAAATACATAGCTGTTTTGATTTTGCTTCATTTCAGAGTTAGACCAGCTCTTATCTCCTGCTTGTGTACACACGCTCCTCTAGTTACTGACCGCCTTTGCTCTAGCAGCCCTGGCCGTGATGGTGACGTCACTCCCTGCTGTCTTATCAGCAGCCCTATAACTTAGGTTTCTTATTGACCAACTTGAACCCTTTAAAGCTCTGCTGACTTGTGCCCTGCTGCTAAAATCCTTCCATTGCCAATAAAGAAGTTATATACTTGCCTAATCTCATATTTCCAGTTGGCAAAATATTGAGTTTCCAAAATCAGTCAGCTTTATTTACATCTGACATAAGGAGAAAAAGTAGTTTAACAGAATTAGGGATCCACAATAATAGAGAGACATTGGCATATTATTCTTGCCAATTCTCCTGTTAAACAGTACTGTAAGTTGCTGGCAGTAACTGTGCTGCAAAGTGATATGGTGATAGATACAACTAATAATATTCGGTAGAAAGTAACTTGGAAAAGTCTTGCAGACTCCCAGCTTTGTGTTTCTGCTCAGTTATTAGTAAACCGAATGTACTAATTTTAGGAGAAGGTCACATTTCACTGTGCTTCTTATGAACTAGAACAACGCATTCTGTGAATGAAGACCATTAAGAAAAAAAAAGCCTGTCTTTACATATGGCGGTTGGTGTAAATATGGTACACTATAACCGGAAAAGTGAGTAACATTTATTATCGCATTACAGTGACAGGATATATTAGAAAGCAGGAAAAAATGCGCACGCATAGGAATTTGAGAGACTGACCATGGCCAAGTTGTCGAGGCTAGATGACTCGGAGTATCTGCAGAATTGTGTTTCACTTATCAGATGGTTAGTAACTACCAAGTGATGTCCAAGAAAGGACAATTGGTGGACCAACGACAGGTTCATTGATACACATGGGTAGTGACAGCAAGCCGGTCTGTTCCAATCGTACAGAAAAGTAGTACAGGTGAATAATATGGTACCTGAGCTGTGTGTAGACAGAGATTAAAGGGATATTCTCAATTCATTATTTAATTTTATTTTATTTGGTAAATGTTACCAAATACATTGCTGTTCTGATTTTGCTTCTTTTCAGAGTTTGGGCGCAAATCTTGTTTACAACTTTTGTAGATAAGTTTACCTAGGTACCATCCACCTCTTTCTGCTGTTAGACTGAAGCAGTGGGATAATGACTCTTCATATTCTTTCTTATCTTGAAAGACCGGAGCTTGTTTACATAATTTACTGACAAGCTTTAACCCTTTCGAGCTCTGTAGCCTTGTACACTACAGTTTAGTGTGATCCTCAAACTGCCTGCGGCTCTGCGAAACCGCATGGTGAGAACCCCTTATGGCTGGAATGGGGTTGCTACAAATTGATGTATGGGTACGTCATGCAGATCATGTGGACTTACAAGTAGCATATTAATTGCTACGAAAAATAAAGGTATGGCGACGCATAAATATTGGTTTACACAATAACTTTTTTCTTTTTTTTTGCAACAGTGCTACTATAATTTATATATATTATATATTATATATATATATATATATATATATATATATATACACATATATATATACATATATATATATATATATACATATATATATATATATATATAAATATTGATGTAATTATATTTATCCACTGAGTAAGACTAATGTTATTTATACTGCATGGTAACCAATGTGAAAATTGAAAAACACTACCAAGATTTCTGTATTTTCTTCACCCTGTCTCCCAAAAAACAAATTTAATGCTGATTACAGTAATTTTCCCTTCAAAATGGTACCAATGAAATATTCAACTCCTCCTGCAAAAATCAAGCCCTTGGTCGGCTCCGAATACAGAAACACTGTAAGGCAATGTTCACACGGCTTATTGCCGATGTAATTGCGGGGACGGATTCCACCCCGCAATTACGCCGGCAGCTGTGAAGGGGGGGGGGGGCATAGACACTCATTATTCACGGCGTGTACACGCCGTAAATAATGTACATGTCACTCTCTCCCCCCTTGGCGGATTCGCCGAGCGGGGAGAAGAGACGGAATCCATAGTTCTCTATGAGAACTGTGGATTACCGTAATCACTGGGACGGATTCCAGCCGTATTGCTGCGCTAATCTGGCGCGCAGTACGGCTACAATCTGTCCCAGAATAAGCCGTGTGAACGAGGCCTAAAATAAAACCTAATAAATGACGGAACTGCAGGTTTCTTTTATCCATTTTCATGGCCCAATGCTGAAAAAAAACCCTCTGAAACACCTGTGGACCCAAAATGGACAATACACATCAGTTCCCCTAGGGGTGTTGAATCCAAAATGGGGTGACTACTGGAAGGTGTCGCCTTTTCTGGTACTTTGGGGGCTTTGCAAATGCGACATTTCTCCCACCAAAATCTGTGTTTGTAAAAGCCAAATAGCGCTCCCTCTTTGTACATCCTACCACGTGCCCAAACAGCAGTTTACATCCACATAGAGTATTGCCGAACTTGGAAGAAGTTGTGTAACACATTTTAAGGTGCTTTTTTAGGATTGCTTGTGAAAATGAAACCTTTTCGGCTAAAACTGCAGATGATTTGAAATTTTTTTTCAATTTTCACAGCGAAAACTAAAAGAATCTATGAAACGCCTGTGGGGTCAATATACTTACTGCACTCTACTATATATTCTTTAAGGGGTGTAGTTTCCCAAATGATGTCTTTTTAGGGGTGTTACGTTTTAGCACCTTAGTGTGTCCGCAAACCTGTAATGGCGCCTAAAAAATATCCTAATGAAAATGAGACCTACAAATCCAGCAGCTGCTCCTCTTATTCTGAGTCAAAGCACACTAGGACCACATATGGGATATCTCTAAAAACTGCAGAATCCGGTGAATCCGTATTCAGGTGTGTTTACATGGTAACATCTGCTTCCATTTCGCTTTAATTTCTGTGAAACACCTGGAGGGTTAAAAAAAACAAAAAAACAAAAACTTCCTAAATGCTGTTTAAGAGGTGCAGTTTTTTAGATGAAGTCATTAATGGGGGTATCTAACAATCCCCTCAAAGCCATATCTGAACTGAACTGGTCCCCCCACCACTTCCAAAAAAAAAATGTTGCGAATTTTCTAGAAAATGTGAAAAATTGCTACCAAATTTATAAGCCCCCTACTGTCATAAAGAATCAAGACATTTAAAAAATTATGCCAACACATGGTAGATGCTAGTTATAAACTATTTTGTGTGGAATAGCGATCTGTCTTACACACACAAATTTTTTAAGTTTTTCCAAATTTTCACAACATTTTGATATTTTCTCAAATAAGATTGTATGGACCAAAATTTCTTACGAACTTAAAGCACAATGTGTCACAAGAAAACAATATCTGAATCACATGGAAAGGTCAAAGTGTCAGTTATTCCTACAAATGATACATGTCAGATTTGAAAAATAGGGCTCTGTCACAAAAGTCAAATCTGGCTGTGGTGGTAAGAGGTTAAGAAGGGGGCAGCAAGGAGATGGATGTCATAGCATGCAATTGCTTCACAGTTTACAGTGTATGTGCAGTCCAATCAGAGTGTCCATTCTGACCCCTGTTAAAGGTATTTTTAACAACGAAAAATGAAAACTAAATTGGGCAGCTAGGGTATAAAAAAATTAGTGTATTGTGTTTCCGCCGACTTCTGTGCCCAAACGCCTTGGGACCCGTTCCTCTAGACCTTCGGTTTCTTATGCTGATGGGAGATGCTCACACTGTTTACAGTCGAACTTGTGAATAGAGAATTCTCAGTGTGTCGGGAGGAGACACTGGAAGTGCAGAGGAGCGGGTCTCGGGATGCCTAGGAATGTAGGACTGGCAAGGGGGACCTAGGAGGTGAGCACAGAGTTGTGTTTTTTTACCCAAGCCTGGCCTCACTTAGTTTTTTTTTTTGGGACTGGAATAACCCTTTAAACTCCAGAAGCACCTACAGTGCGCTCATAATCTTCAGAACTCAGCCATGGAGCAAGATAGCCTAGTCTGATGACACTGCAAAATACTGTGGTTTTAAAAAATGGAAATAAAAAGTTAAACCCTGTCCGCGTAAGAATAAAAATCACTTAAATAGTATAAATATGTAGAATAAAATTAACTAGCACAAAAAGAAGTTTAGTCATTAGATCCAAAAATAGATTTAGCATTAAGGGGTTAATATCATGGGCAAGCCACATTAGCCTAAAAAATATTTAAAAAAAAAAAAAAAAGTGTCTTTATGCATTGAAGAATGTTGCTCGTTAAGGTTTTCAGTGCACCATGTAATTGAATGTTATCATTTGTAATCAAATGCTAGGCAGCAGAAAATGGCTTAATCAGCATTGATATGCAAAGAGGACCAATTATTGCCTGATTCTTAAGACATTAAAATAAAAAAAAAAGTAATACCTGTCTGACACCAGCTATGGAGGTAGATGAGACATTAAGGGCCCTTACGTTCACCCCGCAGAACGTGGAAACAAGAGGCTTTGAAGATTTACATTTTTGCATTTTTAATCTCTCTACCTTGAAAGACAGCTCCAGAGATATGTACATAGACTTTTTCAACAGGTCTTAACGTATACAAGAAAACTGTTACAGTAGTTTGTTGAAGATCCAATGTCTTACCTTTCATTTTCGGCAACGTATATCCTCTGCTGCCAACTGTATTGACTATACCAATTTTCTGGTGCTTGAATCGCACCAACATGTTCTGCAAACCAATTGTCCTAATCACTTACATCATTGTAACAGGTAAAAGGTTGTCCTGGTCTATTTATTTTGAGAAATATAAGATGGCACTGCTCTAATAAGATAATAAAATATCTGTCCTTACCTTGCCACTCATTGGCTTTCCAGTGCAGTCTCCCCAGTGTTCTGTTCACACCCTGCTACTCGGGTCACGTGCCATTGACTGACATACTTTTTGGAATTACACAGGTCCAATAGATGATGTCCGGCAATCATTGACTAGCGCTCATAACCTGACAGTTGGCAGCTGGATACAAGCAGAAGAACAGAGATATATCTCTGGCAGTGGTAGATATGTTTATAGTTTTATTCCAGCAGCAGTATCTTCTATTTATTTAAATAGACCACGCTAAGGCTATGTTCACACGCCTTAAAATGGGATGTATTTCAGTCCGTAATTACGCGCCGGAGTGCGTGAATTACGGCCGGAATACGTCCCAGTCATTACGGTAATCCACGGTTCTCATAGAGAACTAAGGATTACGTCTCCTCTCCCTGCTCGGCGAATCAGCCGCGGGGGGAGATAAATGACATGTGAATTACCAGCGGCGTATACGCACTGCTGGTAATGAACGTCTATGGGCCGACGAGGTGCCGCCCCCCCACTCCCGCCCCACGCCGTAATTGCGGGGCGTAATTACGCCTCGCAATTAAGCCGTGACAGTCAATTAATGCATCACTGTGCATGTGTTAGAGATTTCAGCTGTAACCCAAATAGAAAGGTAAAGCTAGTTATATCTGCCCTTTGGGCTGTGTCTACACGGCAATGGTAAAATGATTCTATAACAGAATCCAACGGTATTTTGCCATCGTGTTACTGCGGATTTTGCGGTCGGTTTTTGAATTTTGGATGGCCCTAGTACATAGAACATTCTATAATCTGCCGTATTATGGCGGATTCTAGTACAGTTTAAAGGGTTTTTTAGGCTGGTGGTTTTGAAATCTGACAATAGGAACATCAGAGCTGTGTAGACTAAAGCTCGGATTTTCTATTACAGTCAGATTTTTGCAGATTCTAAATACTGAATCGGCTTAAAAATCCGACCAAAAATCAGGGCAGTGTAGAGGAGGCTTAGGGTGTTTACATAGCTCATTTAGAGACTGCATTTTTAGCATCCAAATCGGCATCAAAACCTTGTCTGAGGAGCGTCTCACTAAAGCACTTTTCAGATGAGGTTTTGACAAGGATTTGATCAGGTTTTCAACGAGGTTTTCCAACACTGTTAGGGTTTGTCCCCACAGCACAGGTTTTTGGATTTGTAAAGCGACTGTCAACCTTTCACATTGCCTTAACTAGAAAATCCGTGCAGCAGTTCACACTGCATGGATTTTCCACCGGACGGTTCTTTACACCGCCGGCTTTCCTAAACATTTAGAACATGTTCATTCTACCACCCGGTTTTCGGACAGAACATGTGGGTGTGAAAGAGGACGGTTTGAATCCACAAACCACAACAAAAGCCGTCCCCCTACGTGCCCAAAAAAAACAAATTACCAGTCATAATATCCGACCGGTATTTCGGTTTATTGCTGACGTAATTGCGGGGACGGATTTCGCCCCGCAATTACGCCGGCTGCCGTGGGGCGGGGCGGGGGACCGGCAGCTCGCCGGCCCCATAGACACTCGTTATTCACGGCACATACACGCCGTAAATAATGTGTATGTCACTTTCTCCCCCCCCGCGGCGGATTCGCCGAGCGGGGAGAGGAGATGGAATCCACTGTTCTCTATGAGAACTGTGGATTACCGTAATGCCGCGGACTGATTTCAGCCGTCTTGCAGCGCACATACGGCGCGCAGTACGGCTGGAATCAGTCACAGAATAAGCCGTGTGAGTGGCCCATTAGGCTAAGTTCACACGGCTAATTGCAGGGCGTACAGTATGCCCCGCAATTACGCCGGGTGTTCAGGAGCTCGGCCGATCGGCGCGTACTCCCGCGATGCATGGGGGCGGCAGCCTGCTGGCCCCATGGACTGTCACTACTCGCGGCGCGAGTACGCCAGGGAGTGGAGGCGTAATCCATAGTTCTCTATGAGAGCTGTGGATTACCGTAGTGACTTGGGCGTATTTCGCTCCTATTAGAGCGCAGTACGCCGCGAAATACGCAGCAAAATGCGCCCCAATTTAAACCGTGTGAACATAGCCTTAGGGTCGGTCCACACGGCAAGGATTTTGGTCGGATTTTCAGACTTTCACTGTCTGAAACAGGGCTGTGGAGTTGGCAAGCCTAAGCTCCGACTCCTCAATTTCCCAAACCTCCGACTCCCGACTCCCTCATACACGGCGCATGTTTAAGTTATAACTTTACTGTAGTAAAATGGTAACATCAATTTTTATCATTTTAAGATACATAATAAAGTATTTGGTAAAAAGGGACACGGGACGGGCAAAAGGGTGAAATGTTTTGATCTTTTAATGTGTAGAGAGCCCTGGGATCAGTTTTTGGTCAAGATATGATTAAAATCTGATCCAGACCCCAAAAGGTTTTCGGGAGATAAAAACCCCAAAGGGGGTTTCCCAATACTAAAAAAAAAATAAAAAATTAACATTTGATTTTTAGGAAAAAAACGGAACAATGCTTTTTACATGACAAATTTTGCAGAACTAAGAATTGCTAAATATTGCAAGTCACTTTTTGTATTAAAAGGTAAAAACTGTATATAAATTGCTCTTTGCACTGCATCAAATAATGGACGACTTATTATATTTTTGGGAGTCGGGTCGGTAAATTTTATGACGACCCCGACCCTGCCAAAATAGGCCCCGACCCCCGACCCAAAAACCCGGGTCTAAAAACCAACCAGCAATTTTTCCAATAGACGTTAATGAAAATCCATTCGTAGTCCCACTGAAGGGGATTCCTGCAAGACAGTCTTTCCCCGCCAGCATTTGAAAAACTTCAAACTTTTGCAAATCTTTTGGGGAGATTTTGGGCAGAAGATGTGCATTTAAATGGTTGAGGGGGACGGCGAATCCTCAAACTGCAGACAGAACTGTCCCCCAAAACCATCCAAAAACGACAAAATACCGGCTGGATTCTTAAGACAGATTCCGACCAGTATTTTGTCATGAAATGGGGACGGCCCTTATTTTCTGAAACCCCATAAAAAAATTAAAGCCTACAGAAATTTGTCTAAAACCCCTGAGGTTTAGATGGGGTTTTAAGTTTATTAAATCCTATGGGGATTTTCAGCATTGACACTTATCAGCACCCAAAACTTCATCCAAAGAAGCGTTGAAAACGCGCGTATAAAACTTGTGTGTGAACTTCAACGCTGTTTTACATTGGAATGAATGAAAATGAACTGGGGGCACTTTGACACTTTTTTTGACACTGTTTTGGATGAAGCAATGAAACCGAAACGCGTATCCTTATGCTGAAAACACTTGAAGGGGTTTTCTGTTTTTTAGCAAAAAATAAATACTAAGCTGATGGTGCCCAATTTAAAAAAAAAAAAAAAACTTTACTTCCCCTCAAATCTCAGCAAGATCCTTTGGGCCTTTTTTCATCTTTTTTGATGGGGGTGTCTCTGCGTAGTTCTATTGGTTGCAGCACTTACATGCCACTCCCTTTAATCATTGTTCGGAAGTAAACCACCCCGGAAGGTGATGTAAGGGTGCTTTCACATGGTGCGTTTTTTTATGCGTTTTTTTAAGATTTTTTTTTGCAGTAAGTTTCCATTAATCTGTACATTGCTGCACAAAAAAAACCGGTAATTACCCGAATTACCCGATTTTTTTCGCGATTGGTGTGCAGTAAAGTACGCATTAATTGCTTACTCCTGCACAAAAAATGCATTGAAATAACACACCAAAAACGCACCGTGTGAAAGCACCCTTAGAGAGAGGCACATGAGCTCTGCAGCGATGACGTCCATGTTCAGAAGTTTAAGAAAGTAAATAGAAGACCAGAGATACTTGATGCTGGGTGATGAAGTATAGGCTTTTTTGCTTTTTTTTTTTAAAGAGTTGGGCCCCGACCGCTTTAGTATTTCTTTTTTTTCTTCTTTTTTATAGGAACTAGAAAAACCCCCTTTTTTCCCCAAAAGGGGGGAAAAAGGCTTTGTTCTCGACAAGCTGCCAATCCAAATCTGGTCATTAATTTCAAATTTTGTTATAAAGTGAAGTTGGAAATGGTCAAGGGGCAGCATTTACCCATATGCTCTTCATAAGCAACTAAGGTGTGTTTGGTTTTTTTGTTTTTGCTTGCAAAAATTATAATGACCAGATGTTAGTTTAATATTAGTAGGGAAATACAAAACTGTTGTCTTTTTTTTTTTTTTTTTTTTTTTCCCCCGTTGGGTCCATTTTCTTTCGTCACTTGCAGCTTTTTTTTCCTCCAGTTTGTGCAGTGTCTTCTTTCCATATACCTCCCATTTATTTTTTCTGCTTTAAGAAAGCAATTTTTCATGTCTTTTTTGCCCATAAAAGCTTAATATTTTTATATTGATACTAAAAGTTTTTTTTGCATCTTATGACTTTTTCTTTCTCTCGTAGTCATAGGAAAACTGCCAAATGTTTTATTTTTTTTATTTTTATTTTCTGTTTTAGGTGGGCCCCCCCCCGGTCAGAGGTTCCCTTACAACGCTCCCAAAAGGTCCAGTGGTCCATATTGACTACAATGGGTGCATTGGGTCTCCGCTGTGGTGTCCGTCATTTTGATGGGGAAAAAACCCAATTTGCTGTGCTATTTTTTTTTTTCTGCATTCCCCAACGAAATCCAACGTGATGTGGACCGCCTTTAATTTTTCGGTAAATAATTTTTGGTATTTATTTAAAACCTTTTTTTTTTTTTGTGAATTTAGCCTCTAACAAAATCCAGTTATGCTGTAGTTTTGAAGACGTCAATACCACCCTTGTTTATTGACAACTGTTAAAAAAAAAAAAAAAAAAAAAAAAAATCTATTGGCCGTAAAGCATCCAAGAGAAAACGAATGTTTGTGTTTCCTTAATTGGCAATTTAAAATAGTTTTTGATTCATGGTTATGTATTTATGCAAAATGAAGTTTTGGTTGGGATCCATTAAAGTTATATGTTTTCTGACTCTTTAATAAACTTCCAGATACTGGAGATATTTTGGGTGACAAAAGTAAGAGCACCAGATTTAATTTAAAAGGAATATATCAGCAATATTTTGTAAGTATCTGGCTTTAATTAGTAGAAATACAAATTTGAATAAGGATTTTTTTTTAATTCTATTTACTTTATATGATTAGTGAGCAGCCATTCTGCCTGAGCTACTTTTAATAGCATTTAGAGATATGCTTTACTGCAGATTATATGGACCATATGAGCCTGTGAACATGCGCAGACCTATTGACTTCAATTAAAGATTGTTAGGGGCATGCTCTCCTACCTTGGATGAAGTCATTTTCCAGGAAGGGGAAGTTGTGACCATCTCCTATGGCCGGGGTGAAAAGCTTTGTTATCTATACATTGGTGTGTCATCTTTCATTTTACAGTACTCTTGCTTGTCATGAGAAGACTACTATTTGGCTTAGTGGCCAGAGTGACAACTGCAGGTTTTTGGATCTGTTTTAAAACCTGAAGCTTGACAAGAAAATAAAAAAGGGGAAAAAAAATCCCAAAATCCCAAAATTATGAAAATTGTTTTAATATAAAGATACAAGTTAAAAAACGGGTTCTTTTTTGATGACCCATTCCCTTTAGCATATGTAGTTAAGCAAGGCTATGCCACCATCCTGCTCTTTTTCGGTGAAAGGGACACAGAGATAAATCAGTGATCTTAAAATTGATGGTGGCTCCGTCGGTGCCTCTGCACAGATCTGATGCTATGCCCTATAGGTTTTCTCCAAAATATTTTTCTGACTTTACAATTTTTTTTTTCCAGATTGAAACAATGTCTCATCCATCTTGGCTACCTCCTAAGAGCTCAGCGGATGGCCTTGGACATGTGACGGCCAGAATGGAAACCACACAGGGGTTTGGGGCACCAAGTATTTCTGTGTCCACTCAGCAAGCACCCAAAAAGTTTGCACCTGTAGTAGCACCAAAGCCAAAATATAACCCGTATAGAGCAGGACAGCCTGAAGGTGATGGTATGTAATTACCTTTATTAACAAAACTTTCTATTACGGCACAGCAGACACATGGAATCATTGAAACCATTCCAACCACACCCCAAGCAAACCCATATTATAAGCATTTAATGGTATGATAGAGATGCTTTTATTAGTTAGATGGCTGTTTGCCTTTTCAGGCCATATAGATGTCACTCATGGACGTCCCCCCTCCTATGAACAGAGTGGAAAGTCTCTGGCATCAGCGGCTACAAGTCAGGATGGCATTTGAACGTGCATGTGTATGACATTTGCTTTCGCCTGCATGTTCCTCTGGTGATCATGTAGGATTTCAGCTCCCAGATCTCCAGCGATTAGCTGATTGCCATTCCTCAGTAACACAATGGAATGACCCCTTTAAGATAATGTGTGACCTCAACTTCAGCATGAGAATTTGTTGTGCTGTTTGTTTTCCTAGAAATGGAAAGTTATTGCTCCTTTTTATTTTCCCTCTCGATGCAAAGCTTTCCATGTTCTTTTCACTTGCCTTCAATCTTTTCTGCTTCCCATGGGTCTGTTCATATACCATGTAGAGTGCAATCTTTTGTGGAATGCTTCTCTATAGAAAAATGTAGTTGACAATGCTTTTCTATACAATGAAATGAAAAAAGCATGCCGTACTCCAGTTGGTGAAATGAGCCTAATGGATGCGATTGGTGTATATACTTAAAGCTTATGATCCGAGCATAGCCTTAAAGGGCTTTTCTCAGTACAAAGATTAGATTTCACCATGGAGGGACAATTAAATGAAGACCTTTTATAAATACAGTGGTCAATAGATTTTACTTTAGTCATGAGATAAGACACATTTTATGTGCTGTTAGTTACCGGTTTCCCCGACCATAACTCTTTTTCTGCTTAAAGTGAAAGAGTGGCATCACCCCAGGATGGACGGGCTCCTAGCAAAACTGATCTCTAACAAGATTACAAAAACCCATTGTTTTCAGTCCAAGACATTATTAAATGATTACGAAGAATAACTCTTCTGACTTGTCGTTTAAAACCTTTTACAGAGAACTAGTTTGTGTTAATCCTGCTAGGGAAAACCATCCCACTAACCTTGAGTGTAAAACTGCCTGTGCCCGGGTGGAGCACCCTGTAAAAAGATTTTTTAACTGTATATTGCTTTTTGTTTCTGTAGGACATATTTTATTTTATGTTGAGAATAGTTTACAAGTGAAAGCCATTTTTAAATTCCTAAAGGGAGGTTATAAAATAGGAAAAAAACACCTCTCCTTTAAAACTCTCTCCATTGCCATGCCGCTGGTGCTTCCAGTCGATGTCCCGTTCATATGACT
Organism: Phyllomedusa bahiana; assembly: GCA_025379985.1. Taxonomy (NCBI): domain Eukaryota; kingdom Metazoa; phylum Chordata; class Amphibia; order Anura; family Hylidae; genus Phyllomedusa; species Phyllomedusa bahiana. The sequence goes on from JAODAL010002609.1 coordinate 170,508, forward strand.
CTGCTACTTTTTACACACCGAAATAGCTCCAATGGCACGCGTAAAGAACTTTTTGAATTGCAAAAATTTAATAATTATTTTCACACATTCCAACAAAGCATGTAATCCGGTGAACATACATATTACAAAAATTTTCAATACCTTCATAGAGAATCATCTCAATTTTTTGGGTCGACAAAAACCTTTTTTTTAAAATGAATCCCTCCACATCCACCAAACGACAGGTGGAATTTTTGGGTGACTGTGGAGGAATCTCTTTGAAAAAGGGTTTTGTCGCCCAAAACATTGAATGATTCTCTATAAATTTGGTAGGAGGATTTTGTTAATCTTGGTTTGTAAGGGTTAAATCGGGGTGGGGAAATTTATCTTTTTTTCTACTCCTTTATCCAATTTAAATGCCTCCCAGAATTTATTTTGTTTTTTTGCTGCCGAAAGGGGAGCTCGAAAAATTTGACCCACACGTTTTGGCGGGGACATGAAATCTGCTTTAATACAGAAAAAATTAATTCCTTTTGAACTTTTTAAATACATACTATTTTCACTACATGTTTGGTTAATTGGTGGTCGCTAAGAAAAGTTATAATTTGCTGTAGGTATGAAAAGCTGTAAAACTTCAAAACCTCTTCTATTATTGAGGGGAGGGGGAAGGCCTTGAATCTCTTTCTGTTGCAACAGGCCCTGCTCCGTTTAAAGGGAAAGCTGTGTTGAAGATATTGAATAAAGGGCAGACAGAAAGCAATTGAACTCAACAAACTCAATTTTTAAGATCTGATGATAGAACTGATTTCATGTTTTTATTTTTCTTCTTTCTCTAAATCATCAACTTGACATGTTCACCCCGATTATATGCATCATGTTGGAATGGTGTGAAGGTTTTTTGCAATTCAAAAAATTCTTTGTGTGTGTTGGAGATATTTTTGAGTGACATTTGGGCAGTGGGCACCATTACAACTACAAAAAATATAGAGTGCCGGACTACAGGGACTTGAATCTGCTACTATTTACAGGCTACAGCCATCTCTTCCTGCATGTATGGTAGGAAAGGTGATTGCACCACACACTGTGTACCAGAAGTTGGGTGCTCAGTGAATAGGCATCAGCCATAAATGATAAGTGCAAATAGGCTACAGCACACCTTCTTTTGGTATAAGTGTATTATATGGTAAAGTTCTTTTTTGGTTAAGGTATTAATGGTAAAGTTCTTCTTTTGGTATAAGTGTATTATATGGTAAAGTTCTTCTTTTGGTATAAGTGTATTATATGGTAAAGTTCTTCTTTTGGTATAAGTGTATTATATGGTAAAGTTATTCTTTTGGTATAAGTAATTATAGGTAAAAACTTTTTTTGGTTTTAAAGGGTTAAATGGTAAAGTTTTTCTTTTTTGGTTAAGGTATTTATGGAAAGTTCTTCTTTTGGTATTAGGTTTATATGGTAAATTCTTTTTGGTATAAAATGTTTATATGGTAAAGTTCTTCTTTTGGTATAAGTGTATTATATGGTAAAGTTGCGTCGCCACACACAAACTGACACCCACACTCTGCATGCCGCTTCTCTCCCGGTCATCCGGTGGCCCAGCTTGAAGATGGCTAGTCCAGGCCAAAACATTACTTTATACTTTTTGAACTGTGGTAATTTTTTTTATAACCTGCAATTTCAACTCGGCGAGTCGTTCAGCAACTTTGCCACATTTTTTTAAATTGTCCCAATAGTCAGGTTTCTCAACTCCCCGTCCTCCGCCCCCCCAAAGTCATGTTTTAGGGTTCCCACAGAACACTGAATTAGTGATTCATGTGCAGAATGCTAAGGAAACAGAAAACAACCCGGGGGGGTCTGAGGGCTGGGTTGAGAAAACAATGAATAAGTTTTTAACAAAGGGGGCCCCCCCCCCCCCCCCCCCCCCCCCCCCCCCCTTTTGGTTAGACCGGCCATTGAGGCCTCTGATTTGGGGCTTATGTGATCTGGCCAGGACATCATTAACAGGCATACCAGAACAGATGGCTGCACTGGAATGGAGCGTTTATATTGTAAATCTTTTATTTATTTTTTCGGTTTTATAATCTCTCCACCTGGCTGATGATGATGATTGTTGTAAAAACTAAACACTCCATTGCACAGTAGCACAGACCATGTTAAGAAGGTTTATAGTTTGTTTTGTTTTTTTGTTTTTTTTTGGGGGGGGAAAGACAAAAAAAAATAATTGGAGAGCACACTTAACAGCCAGCAATAGCCACCATACAAACCTAGTTCAAGCACATCACTTGCATATTATTTTACAGTTTGTTTTAAGCTATTAATAGGTCGTAATCCCTTTTTTTTTCTGTGCCCCAAACCCTGCCAAATGCCTGTGGTTGTAGCATGCAACCATGAATGGTGAACTATCAACTTTGGCAGCGTTTCTAGTGTGTGAAAGGCTGAGACCCGGTTTTCAGATGCTCGTAACAGAGGTTAAAAACCCTTTTCCTGTTGTACCCATACATAGACAAATAATCTGGCCTTTGTGTTCAACACAGCATAAAAATGACATTTGTCAAGAGCAAAAGACCACGGAGGGAACCAAAACTCATCTTATGAAGAAAACACAGCAATAACTTGTTTCTGTAGTGGTATTTTATTTACTGACCTTCTGAAGGTTGTCTTTTCTTACAAGTGGGTCCCATGTCCTTTTTGTTCATTTTTACTTCTGTCCAGTATCTAGTAATCAAGCACATCTCCAGATTTATACAGTTTCATGCAAACATATGGACAGGGATATAAAAAAAAAAAAAAAACACACCACCATATGCATCACATTTACTTGTGTACTGGATACTCTCCAGAACACAACACGCCAAGGAATGATGGAATCCCATCTACCAAGCTTATTTTGCTCTATTCATTAATTCTCCTTTGATTGGCTTTCATCTAAAATTCATTCACATTCTTTGTGCTGTTGGCATTTGCCGCTCAAATGTGCGTAACTCTTCTGTCCCAGGGGATCCGCTGGCACAAGAGGACAGTCTAAAAGGAAAGGTTTGTTCTTAGAGGAGCAGATGAACACACGGAAGTGCTACAGTAGTGGAATTCAGCCAGAACCCTGCACTGACTATATGAGCTCCGAGTCCTATTCTTCACTACAGCCTACACATACAATGAGAGGCTTTTGCTCCTCCATATATGTAACGGTATATGCTGCTATGTTATATATAGAGCTATAGAGATAGATAGTATATAACATGGCAGAATATAGTATATATACTATATAAATTAATATTAGAGGTCTTATCCCAGAGATTGTTATTAAAAGTGTGTAATGTGTGTGTTGGTGTGTATTATATATATATATATATATATATATATATATAATATATATTTATATATATAAATATATATATAAAAATATATGGTGTGGTATATATATATGCATACATGCATATATACACACACCCTTTAATAATAATAATCTCTGGGATAAGACCTCTAATATTAATTTTCATGACAGCAAGACACCTATGCCACCCATCACAAATTAAAAAGTACACTGTGTGAAACATATAAACACACGCACGCCATATTCATGCAGACGTAAAAGCACCTGTTGATGAGTTTGGCATGCAGTACACTGAAGGCATTTTTTATAAACATTAGAGAACCTCTTAAGGCAACCAGCCCTGCTAAGAAACGAGGTCGTTCTTGTAGCTGGGAAATGTGCGCTTGCTGGCATGGCAATGCAGTGCATTAGTAGAGACAGAGTACGTGACAAATCACACAGACTGGCCCTATAAACACGGATTGGTTTTAATGAATTAGATAAGATAACAAGTATTAGTGCGGGAGATAGATTTAACAACGCTTATATGTTTCACACAGTGTACTTTTTAATTTGTGATGGGTGGCATAGGTGTCTTGCGGTCATGAAAATTAATATTAGATGTCTTATCCCTGAGATTTTTATCTATTAAATTCTAACATTTTGTACTATTCAGTAGGGCTGTGGGACTTGCTCACCTTGTTACACAGTTTTATCCAACTTGCTGACACAATTTTAAAAGCATATAATACTCTACACCAGCCCTCACAACATACAGCCTGCCAAACCGGTTCCGGGGGCTCACAAAGGGGCACAGCCGGTATAAAACATACCCGCAAATATGCGGTCACGCCCGTTGTTCAGGTCTTCTCTAGAATGTCTGAATTAACTGAGTATTCACAGTTTTTAAAGTAATGGCATTTCACTTGGAAATACAGACCCTGAGAATGAGAGACCAATGTGGTGCCCTGGTTACTTGCTGTACAGGGAACCGGAGCATGACCCCATTTAAGTAAATAGGTGACCAGGAGCAATGATTAGAACTCAGGGTGGGTAGAGATGTGGGAGATTGGATTCTTTTGTTTAAAAAGTGATGACGTGTCCTGAGGTCATAAATTTATTCGAAGTCTGTATCATAGTATACCATCGTGCCTGATATTGTGGTTCACTCCCATTTTCCTGAAGTATCAAGGTGTCAGTGCCAGGAAAAACTACTGTCAAATGTACAACAATGTGCCTGGAAAATAGCACTGTGACACTTGTCTTGGTGGCACAGCCTTTCAATCAACTGATTGATAGGGGTGCGAGGAGTCGCACCTTTACCAATCTGATATTGTAGGCCTAGCCTAAGAAATACTTTGCATGTATTGTTGTATGCATGCATATATGCATATGTACAATCCTCAACATTGAAATTGCAATACCATAAAAAAAAGTCTTGGAATTTATTTAAAAAAAAAAAATCACAGGATCAATAGACTTGTTAATGTTAAAAAAGGAAACAAAATATTCAGAACATCTTGGGCACATGTATGAAAACTGTCCAGGTCTGAAACTTTGTTGTCCATGGCAACCAATCAGAGTGCCCCTTTCATTTCATATGGTGCTCTAAAAAATGAAAGGGGAGCGCTAATTGGTTACTAGGGGCAACAAAGTGAGTTTTAGACCTAGACCGTTTTAATTCATGTGGCCCTTTGATTTAAGAAACACAAACAACACAGTCTAGATAATAAGCGGGCCAGACCCAACCTTGGATAGAAAAGTTAGTGACTGTTGCACAAATTAGACAAAAACAAACTACCACATAGAAATCACTTAGCAGCTAAATATACTAGATTAAAACATACCTTTATTAGAACAATAGTAAAAACCTATACTAACCCTAAGAAAAACCTAGACAAACCTAAATACCCTAACCTATCCAAAAAACACGTAGGGTACTCTCCCCAATAAGGGCGCCCCTACCTGGTACCTAATCCCTTACTATCAATTCCTATAGTTACCTGCTTCTTTAATATACTATAGATGGTGATAAATTCAGGAACTATAAGCCGACTCTCTGGATCACAAGACTTTGTGTACTCTATTATATCCTAAGAGCACTCCACCACAGTAATAAATGCACCATACAGTCCAAAGAGAACTATTGATCCTCTCTATCAAATCCAGATGTCATGGATATCAGAAAAAAAATACTCCAGTTGGCAATCAAAGTCCTAGATACCATCTCCTACACCAAGCCGACGAGTTTCACCCTATAAGATATCGGGGTTCATCAGGGCGAATGCTATAGTGGCATTCAATCCACATATACTTGCGTAAGATGATATACTATGATGTAACCTAGAGATAAACAATATCTAATACTTGCAAATCCCGGATACTTGATATTGGTCCCATATGTCCAAGATGATGGAACGGGTCACTATACCATTCGCCCTGATGAATCCTGATAACCCTTATTGGGGCGAGTACCCCTACGTGTTTTTTGGATAGGTTAGGGTATTTAGGTTTGTATAGGTTTTTCTTAGGGTTAGTAATGTGTATTCACAAATGCTAGAAGTCTTGCTACCAAAATAGGGGAACTTGAGGCGCTAGTTGTAGAGCGGCTGATTGATGTGGTAGGTATTGCTGAAACATGGCTGGACTCCTCGCATGATTGGGTGGTCAACCTTCAAGGTTTTAATCTATTTAGGAAAGACAGAGCGAACAGGAGGGGAGGAGGAGTGTGTTTATATGTAAGGAGTGATATGAAGGCAAATGTGAAAGAGGTAATACAGGGCGGAGTAGCTAATGATGTGGAAACATTGTGGGTGGAAATACAAGGTGGGATTAATGCAGAAAATATTATTTTTGGTGTAATCTATAGACCCCCGAACATCACTGAGGAGATAGAAGAACAGATGCATAATCAAATGGTGCGGGCAACTCAGGCAGGTACAGTGATAATAATGGGTGACTTCAATTTCCCAGGCATTGACTGGGGTCACGGTTCTGCATCGACTGAAAAAGGAAGGAAGTTCCTCAATCTGTTAGAGGATAATTTTATGGGGCAGTTTGTGGAGGAACCCACTAGAAGTGATGCTCTGTTGGATCTGGTCATTTCTAATAAAGCAGAACTTGTCGGAACGGTCACGGTTTCTGAAAATCTAGGTAACAGTGACCACAATATAATTTATTTTAGCATAAACTGGAAAAAAGAAAAACAGAGCGGGAAAGTAAAAACATTTAATTTTAAAAGGGCAAAATTTTGCTTATTGAGGGACGCAATACAGGACCTAGACTGGGAGCAGCTATTAGCAAATAGTGATATAGAAGCCAAATGGAGGAGCTTTAAATATACTTTGGTGGAAATTTAATTGCAAATATATTCCTATGGGTAACAAGTATAGGCGACTAAAACTAAAACCAACATGGCTTCTACCTTCTGTTAAGAGGGCAATAAACAATAAAAAAAGGGCCTTTAAAAAATATAAGTCAGAGGGCTCGGCATCAGCCTTTGAAAATTACAAAGAGCTTAATAAAATCTGTAAAAAAGTGATAAAAGCAGCTAAAATTCAAAATGAAAGGCAAGTGGCCAAGGATAGCAAGACTAACCCCAAGAAATTCTTTAAACATATAAATGCCAAAAAGCCAAAGTCAGAGCAAGTAGGACCCTTAAAAACCTGTGATGGGGAGCTGGTCACTGGTGACCAAGAGAAAGCAGAGGTACTAAATAGGTTCTTCAGCTCAGTATATACTATCAAGGAGATAGTAGTTGAGGGGGGTGGGCCAAGTGCAGATCTAGGTGGTGCCAGTACTGTTAATACATCATCTGCTATAATTAATTGGCTCAGTGTAGAAAAATCAAGCCAAGTTAAATAAACTGAATGTGAACAATGCTCCAGGCCCTGATGGCATTCACCCCAGAGTTCTTAAAGAGCTCAGCTCGGTTATCAGTGTGCCCCTGTACATGATATTTAGAGATTCCTTGGTGACTGGTATAGTGCCAGGAGACTGGCGCAAGGCAAATGTAGTTCCCATCTTCAAAAAAGGTTCTAAGTCTTGCCCAGGTAATTATAGACCAGTAAGTTTAACATCTGTTGTGGGAAAAATGTTTGAAGGGCTCATAGGGACTAATATACAGGAGTAATGTTGACAAACACAATATTATTAGTGAGTGCCAGCATGGATTTACAAAGGACAGAAGCTGTCAGACCAATCTGATTTCTTTTTATGAAGAGGCGAGTAGAAGTCTGGATAGCGGGCAGCTGTGGATATTGTGTTTTTTAGACTTTGCAAAGGCGTTTGACACTGTCCCGCATAAGCGTTTGTTAGGTAAACTAGAATCCATGGGTTAGAGATAACAGTGTGTAATTGGATTAAAAACTGGCTGCTGGATCGTACTCAGAGAGTGGTGGTAAATGAATCCTACTCTGAGTGGTCCCCGGTTGAGAGTGGTGTGCCGCAGGGCTCAGTATTGGGTCCTCTCTTATTTAATGTATTTATTAACGATATAGTGGAAGGGATCAATAGCACGGTTTTCGATTATTTTGCAGATGACACCAAGCTATGTAGGGATAGTGCAATCTATGGAAGATGCTCATAAATTGCAAGCAGAACTGGACACACTGAGTGCTTGGCATCCACTTGGCAAATGGGGTTCAATGTGGAAAAATGTAAGGTTCTGCATCTGGGGAGAAATAATATACAGGCATCATATGTCCTAGGGGGAGAAAAAACTTGGAGAATCGCTTGTTGAGAAAGATCTGGGCGTTCTTGTAGATCATAAACTACAGAACAGCATGCAATGTCAATCAGATGCCTCTAAGGCCAGTAAGAATTGGCGTGTATTAAAAGAGGCATGGACTCGCGGGACAAGGATGTCATTCTACCGCTGTACAAAGCATTGGTGCGACCTCACTTAGAATATGCTGTTCAGTTCTGGCACCGTTTATAGAAGAGATGTAATGGAGCTAGAGAGAGTACAAAGACGAGCAACCAAACTTATAAGGGGAATGGAGCATCTTAGTTATGAGGCGAGGTTAGTAGAACTGAATTTATTTAGTCTTGAGAAAAGACGGCTTCGGGGGGACATGATTAATTTATATAAATATATAAATGGTCCCTACAAAAAGTATGGGGAAAAAATTATTTCATGTGAAGCCCCCTCAAAAGACTAGGGGACATTCCCTTCAGCTAGAGAAAAAAAGATTTAATCTCCAGAGGAGAAGGGCGTTCTTCACTTAAAGACTGTAAATTTGGGGTACCTGCCCAGGGGCTGCACAGCAGGAACTTAGAGAGTTTTCAAGAAAAAGGGTTGTACCACCTGGAAAAAGAATATTAAGCGTCTGCTGGTAAAAAATTCTGGATCCTGGCCGGTGCGGCTCGGGTCAGATATAGGGCAAAACTGGAGCAGGTTGGTTTCTTGCCCTTGTGGGTTTCGGGGCCATAACCAGAGGAAGCCGGGCTTTAAGTCCTTGCCTCTCCCCAACCCCCAATTTTTTTCCCCCCCCCTTGGTTTTAACCCTGGGCTGTTCTTCTTTTCAACTCTACTAAATATGTAACTATGTAACAGATAGGTTTTTTTCTTTCTAATAAAGGTATGTTTTAATCTGTATATTTTGCTGCTTAAAAGGGTTTCTAGGGGGGAGTTTGTTTTTGGCCCCCTTTATTTACCTGAAAAGACCCCCCACAAAAAAGAAAATATACTCCTTGGTTATTATTGGTTGTCTGAGAAATATTATGCCTTCACTGAATGCACTGGGGCACGCAAATTATCAAGACTGGCTCCTGGCAGTTCCTTTTGCAATCGTTTGACCATGATGTCCCGATGTTCTTCAGGGGGGGCAAGTCCCTGGAAACGCAGGCCAAAGGAGAACGTTTTAAAGGCCCCCCAGGTGTATAAATAGAGCAACAGTGGAAAAAAAAGTCCGGGAGTGGGGAAAATGGCTGATTGGCACCACAACCAAAACTTTTGGAAACCCGAATTTTTGTGTAAAATGTCAAAATGGAGACTAGAGTGATTCAGCTGCCATACATTATACCACCCAATGCCGTTAACCCAGGGGTAGGACCGGTGCGGTATTCCCTTGTGTTTACCTCTTCATGGCGTTGTCCACGTGGTTTCCAGACCAGAGTCCGGCTATTTCACTGAACAAAAGCGTTTTGAATAGGAAGCCCCGCCATTTTCAGTCTCCAGCGCGGTCTTGCTGACCATTATTGTAACCTTTGAGAGCAGTAAATGGTTCAGGGAACAACCAAAATGGAGCTGAATTTTACCAAAGTTGGGCCAAACACCGCCTTTTGTTTATGTTGAACTGTTTTCCCCCCCCTAACTTTTGGGAGTGCCCCTCCAATTTCTCTTGCGGTGCAAAATGGATCACTGTGCACCATTCTTCCATTGTCGATTAGTCCCCCAAAAAAGGTTCTGCTTTTCTCCCCCTCTTTTCGCTTTTCCAGGTTGTCATCGTTCTCACAACCACTCCGACACCCAGTGTTGAACAGTGCTGGTATCGCACCAGGGGAGTATGACGCCGGATGATAAACCGGCTTCATTCCGGGTTTTGTCCCCTCCCCTTTTTTTTTAATCTGGCTTTTATGCCTTTCCCACATGCCACAAATTAGAGCAAGGTGTTTGAATATGTGATCATTTGCAGATCTTAGGCGCCATTTAGATGCCATTATTCGCGGTATTTGTTGGGGGAAAGGAAAGGTACCCTGGTGGATACCATGACATAGCTGCCAATGGGGCCCCCCCAAAAATAAAAAGGGGTTTTATCGCCAACTATTTCGAGCCCCAAAAACAGATTTTCCCAAACCATCATGCTAAACTCTTCTTGGTCAGGGCTGGGGGGTGCTTCTATGGCAAAATTTCATATAAGCTCGGCATCACACTTTCAAATAGCAATGACATGACAACAGGGGAAAAATTTTCTTTAAATGGAGGAGTACGAGCTCAAAGTAAACAAACAAAGGAGACTAATAACGTGTTTGAGATAACACACTGTTTTCAAGCTGGTGGCAGCCCGACCTGTCCTCATCCCTGTTATCAGATAAGACAGAGCAGAGAGAGAAGGAGAGAGCAGGTTGGTAACCTAGAGAAACCTGTGTGCGCATAGAGCTGATAACATCTATCTTATCTCTTCAACAAGCCAATAAAATAAAACAATATATTTGAAGAAACTCTTCAATTACTGGTCCCTACATGTTTAAAGCTAATCTTTGTAGTGAGACAACCCCTTTAACAGAGCAAACATAGTCTTGCGTGGAATACATTTCCTTTATTTGCCGACGATATACGCTTTCACAGCAGGGTTCAAAAGTGTAGTTTACCATGTATTTGAATTGCGTAAGGAAAGCGTATTCCGCCAACAAATACAACAAATGTAGTCCACAGAAGAATGTTTTCCCAACTAACGTAAACGGGGCTGCGGCAGCTATGTTCCAGTATCCCTCGGGGTACATTTTCACACGCTACCCCAACACATACCGCCAACATAAGCAAATAACGCAGTATGAACAGCACATTAGCAACACTCGATAGTTTGCATAACTTTGACTTGTCCTTCTTGGTGTTGCAATATTAATGTTAGGAAGAGTAAATAAGTATATATATCTAAAAGTTCAGAAAAATCCCTTAACGCTTAATAACATAAAACTGATTAACCATTGTGTATGAATTCCAAAAATATTCCCCCGTTCTTTGGAGACGCCTGAAGCTGTTTAAATAGAGGGGTATAAAGGAAAAAAACCGTGTTGCAGAATCTGAAGAGTTTGATGCTTTCCCATGTAAAGAGCATATTATGTGACTAACTAGCTGTGTCCAGCCGGAGTTGCCTGGCAACGTGAGAATGTTGTACCTTGAACAAGTCACTTATTAAATATGGTTAGAAATAGGCCTAGCAGAACACATTTGTGTGAATCATACCTGCTTTTATACTCCAGCATGTTTTATATGCAGCTTTACCGTTCTTCACTCTGTCCACCATTTGTAACCAGTAGCCACCCACAGCTATATCAAATATTAACCATATTTGCCAGTGGTGTTGGATAAGATTAAAGGGGTTTTGCCACGAAGTAAAATTGACGTGGGAAGCTTGCAAATTGAATAATAAACATTTTCCTCATCATCATTATTAAAAATCCTGTACCGTTTTTGTTTTAGCTGCTCCTTTAGTGATCCATTTTTTACAGCTCGTCTCCAGGGGATACGACCAGGGTTGAGAACTCCTCTGTCCTGGTCAGACATGCTCAGACATCACTTCTCCTCTCAGCCAGCGACCGAGTGTTCAAACCCCAGGTGCTGTCATTCTACTCCCGTCCTCTGTACTCCTTAGTAATTAGTCAAACAGTGAAAATAAATAAAACAAAAGAAACCTCAATGAGGTCTATGCATCGATTTCTGCAGTGATTTGAACCTAGGACCCTTGTGCTGTGAGGCAAAACATTTACCACTGAGCTGCATTGTAGCTACTCACAGCTCCATACATAAACAGACCTTTCTTTGACTAGAGAGAGGAAAGCCCTGGTGATGTCATCCTGCTGGGTCACATGATCTGCATTTCAAACAAATCACACACGCCCCCCTTCTGAGCTTAAGAGCTGGATGCAGGAGGTATGAAATGAGATTGTGGCAAAACCCCTTTAATTACCTTTCTACCAAAGGCTATGTACATGCAGAGTTTTACTTTCAATTCGCATTTTAGTGCAGATTGACTTTCTGGGTCGGATTCTGTGCCGAAAAGCCAGCGGTTTAGTTACTCGTGGTTCTGTGGCCTAAATCCACTCCGTCTCAAATAATCATCGTGTGAACATAATCTAATGTACCTTTTTTGGTTTCCGAAAGGATTGCATTCATTGATGCATTAGAGCAAATGTGCGCTGTGATAAGAAAACCACTTCTAAATTAACAAGACCATTTTATAGATTCTTAGGCTATGTTCACACGGCTTATTTCGGGTCGTATTTACGTCCGCAAATACGTCCCGAAATACGTTGCAAATACGTGTCGCAAAGTGTGGCACGTATTTCAAGTCGTAAATACATTACACATTCTTTACTATGGGGATTTACTTGCAAAATACGCCTCAATAAGTGACAGCGGACTTAATTTTACAATCGTATTTATGGACGTATTTACTCCCGTAAATACGTTGCGAAAATACGCCTCGTGTGAATGACGAGGCGTATTTTACATTGGAATCGATGCTAATCGTTTATTATTTGAAACGTATTTCAGGACGTATTTACGGATGTAAATACGTCCGTAAATACGCCCCGACATATGCCGTGTGAACATAGCCTTAATGAAAACTCCAATTTGTTTTAGCTGTTTTGGGGTAGAACGAATTGGTTTTACCTAATTGTTGTGCTGTGAACTCAGATGTGTATTTTGGTTCTTTTTAATAAGATTACTGATATCATGAAAAATCTATTTTTTAGGTCTTTGTGCTGAGCAAACCAAGTCTTCTATATAATCTTGTCGCCTTCTTCAACTGAAGTCCTCAAACAGGCAGTATCAGATAATAGAATGTTTCATATTTTGTGGAGTGAGGGGTCCTGGTGGCTTTCTGCAGTAACTGGAGGCCTAATAATAGTCCTCAGGTCTGGCACCATTTTTCTTGTGGAAAAAATGTTTTTTTTTAAAAATACAAAGACTTACTTTTTAATTCTTTTTTTTTATTTTTTTTTTTTTCTTTAATTCCAAAAAAGGGCCTTTAAAAAATACAACTTGCCCTGCTTGAAATATGAGGACGAAATTATCAAAATTATTTGAGCGTTGAGGCACAAACATACCTGGACATTAGAGTTCAATAGTAATACAGGCAGTCCCCGGGTTACAAACGGGATAGGGACTGTGGGTTTTTTTTCTTAAGTTGAATTTTTTTTAAAGTCGGAACAGTATATTTTTAAATGTAATTTCCAGAAAAAAAAAAAATTTGTTTTAGTTTGAATAGTGCAGGGGGGGTTTTTCCCTTTTTGTTTTGCGCTGTCCCTTTTTTAGAAGATTTCACTAACGTTTGTTTTCATGTGCACTGTGGCAGGGGCACTTGGTTACATGGGGGGGACTCAGTGTTTAATGTCAGCCACACCCCTTTTAAATCCCGTTTGTAACTAGGGATATGTAATCGGAACGTTAAAATCGGGGGCGCCTTATAGATACCGACAGATCATATATACGATGCTCACAAAGTACTGTCTGGTTCAGTCTGTTTTTCAGTCTAAAACAGTTTTGTACTGCAATAGTATAATTATTAAAACCTGCCTGTGCCTCTTGTAGAAAGTAGGTTGACAGATGAGCTACCCTAATTTTAAATCCTTTGCTATACAAATCATTTTCATTACACATTCATTTTTCTTGTTTCTGTGCTTTTCACCCTTTCTCTGGTGTGTTTTGTCAGAGAAGCAGTATACCATGAAAGGGCAATATATTGTATAGGGATTAGAACCACTTCTGCACATGGTCAATAGCATAGTTGCCAACTTTTGAAAATGAAAAAGCAGGAGATACTAGTAGCGGCAAAAATTAGCATGGCCACGCCCATCTTGACGGTATGTCACACCCCTTCAAAAAGCCACACCTACTCCACCTAACTGCATAACGGCTTTGGAAGAAAGCCAGGTAGATGCCCTTATAGCCCGGTAGTAGCCCCCCATAATCAGGTAGTGCTCCTTACAGGCAGGTAGATGCCCCCTTGTAGCCAAATAGATGCCCTCTCTGTAGCCAGATAGAGCCAAATTTGTAGCCAGGTAGATGCCCCCCTTTGTTAGCCAGGTAGATGCCCCCCTTTGTTAGCCAGGTAGATGCCCCCCTTTGTTAGCCCGGTAGATGCCCCCCATTGTTAGCCAGGTAGATGCCCCCCATTGTTTGCCAGGTAGATGCCCCCCATTGTTTGCCAGGTAGATGCCCCCCATTGTTTGCCAGGTAGATGCCCCCATTGTTTGCCAGGTAGATGCCCCCTCTGTTGGCCAGGTAGATGCCCCCATTACTTTCAAGGTAGATGCCCCCTCTGTAGCCCGGTAGATGCCCTCTCGGTAGCCAGGTAGTGCCCCCATTGTTAGCCAGGAAGTGCCCCATTGTTAGCCAGTAGTGCCCCAATGTTAGCCAGGGAGTGCCCCCCTTGTTTGCCAGGTAATGCCCCCAGTGTTAGCCAGGTAGTGCCCCCCTGCCCCCATTGTTAGCCAGGTAGTGCCTCCATTGTTGCCAGGTATTGCCCCCCATTGTAGCCAGGTAGTGCCCCCCTCTGTTGCCAGGTAGTGCCCCCCATTGTAGCCAGGTAGTGCCCCCATTGTTAGCCAGGTAGTGCCCCCATTGTTAGCCAGGTAGTGCCCCCCATTGTTAGCCAGGTTTGTGCCCCCCATTGTTGCCAGGTAGTACCCCTTTTGGAGCCAGGTAGATGCCCCCTCTGTTGCCAGGTAGACCCCCCATTGTAGCTAGGTAGACCCCCCATTGTAGCTAGGTAGACCCCCCATTGTAGCCAGACAGTGCCCCCCTAAAACTAATAAAAATAAAATAATAAAATCCACTTATCTGACCAGGCTCCTGCAGAGCGGCCCGCTCCTGTACATTTTCCTCAGCAGTGTCACAGGGGAAGCGAGTGCCTCCGCTCGTCACTTCCTCTGTGACGCTGACATGTGTTTTACGGCGCACAGCGGCGCCGGACATACAGAGGGAGGAGGCAGGAGGGAGCGATCCCTCCTGCCTCCTCCCTGCTCAGCGAGGGTTAGGGCGGGTGAAGCGGGCGCCGCACCCGCGTCACCCCCCTGGGGGAACGGACCGGCGGCGGCAGAGTAGCGCACCAGCGCTACTCCGGCGCCCGGTCATTTAATTAGGACCCCGCCGCCTGCTGGCGGCGGGAGGAATGCCAACTCCCCCGGGAGGCGGGGGGGGACCCCAAATAGCGGGACCCCCCGCCAAAAACGGAGAGTGGCATGTATGGTCAATAGTCAATCTAAGCTTCTTGGGTCAACACTGGACAAGAATAGAAATAATATAAATTATTAAAGGTATCAAATACTAATTTTAATGGACTTGCTGTATTATGTTAGTCTTTAAGATTTATTTATTTATTTATTTTTTTTATAATTTTCATGTTTTTTCTTCTTTTAGAAAATGTCCTATTGCTTATCAAGTTTTTATGTTAAAACATATTTTTTAACAATTTTAGTTTAATTTTTTTCCATGTCACCATTTGTTAAAAAAACAAACCCACTCCTACATCTTGCTGTCTTCACTCTGACATCTGTGAAAGTGTCTTTTTTGAATTCCCATTTTACACACACAGACTTGCCTAATTGTATCTATGTTCTCAATGGTGAAAGTAGCAAAGGCTGCTGCCAAGCCCTTGTGGTGGGAGACTAATGTTGTTATATCTACAGAAAACAAAAAGATCAGGTGTTGAAATTTAACATGCCCGATCTTTGCCTTCCCACATCATTTGTCAGTGGAAAAAAATGCAATAAAATATTATCAAAAAGTTGTGTCCCCCAAATTAGTACCAATAAAAAAATTACAACTTGCGCCGCAAAAAAAAAAACAACAAATCTTCACAGCACCAATGACGCAAATAAAAAAGTTTGTGGTCTCTGAAAACCACAGTCAACTGTCCCTTAACCACAAAGGTTCCTCAATACGTTATATCACACATTACCTGCTATCATAAAAAAATACAATTTAACCTGCAAAGAAATAAAAAAATAAAAACCGGTTCTGTGACTACATTAATAAATAATTAAAAAAAAAATATATATCACTTGAAGACAGAGATAACATAAACTAAAACTGGACCAGTTCTTCAAGGGTTAAATAGTCCACCAGTCTTGGTGAGAATTGTCTAATGTGTATTGGGGTCTTAAGCCTAATAATAATCAGAATTTTTCTGTTTTGATCACTCTTCAGCAATCTTCTTCTTATTACCATGGACAGAATTACAATGAAAAATACCTGTATATAGATAATACAGAATCATTTCATTCACAATAGGTGGTGGTCAGTTCTCATCCTACCTGCACAGCCACATCTTTCCTGGTCACAAAGAAGTCCACGAGTCTGCTCCTGTTCACTGGATCTTATGTCAGTGTAGCTGCTGTAAAGCATATCTCTAAATTCTGTTGAAAGCAGCCCAGGCAAGATGCCTCATAATCCTAGAAAGAAAACAGAATTGAAATTCTACAGTCATAAAATGAATAGCGGTAATAAGAAAATGTGTCAGTATATTGGTCTTAATTAGTGTCAACTATAGTTAAGTCCCCTTTGAATACATGGTTTAACATGAACTTGTTCACTAGGCAGAACTTGAATAGGTTTTATGATACAAAAAATACAAATTCCAGCATGTTTACAATAGGAATTCTCCATCTGCGGGGTCTACTGGCTCCTGCGGTGAACAGCGACCATTTTGGTATTTTCTCTCTTTCTTCTTGTTTTGTGTCTTCTTGAAGGAGGACATAGTAATTAAAGTCTCCACGTCACTTACTCTTAATCACACTCTCACTGAATATTTTGAAGTTAAATTATTTAAAACCTGGTTGTGATTTTATTTCTTGAAAAACTTTAATGTCTTTTAGTCAAACAAAAGTTACGTAATTTATTGCAAAGGCTGAAACCATAAGTGCTTGTCCCCACGGCACGAGTTTTCACCTGGTTTTTCAGACGGTTTTCGGTTTTTAAAACCGTCTGCAAACCTGGTGAAAACTTTTTTAAAATGGGCCTCTATCGAAAACCTGCACAGCAATCCCCACTGCACTGGTTTTCCACCTGGCGGTTTTTCAGACAGCTGCCGGTCCGAAAAACATAGAACATGTTCATTCTTCCGACCGGTTTTCAGAAAGAATATGAACATGTCTATGCGAAAGGGTAGGACTTTTCTCGGCTGATCGCAGAGAAAAGCCGTACCCCGGCTGTCGGTAAGAAAACCGACCGGCATTTGTACTGTGCCGTGTAAACGGCCCCTTATTTGAGCGGTATCACAGAGATGCCACATGTTTTTCCATTGATCACAGTCCCGTAAAAGAAATAGCAGGTATTTTAGCAATCCGCGATGACTACAGGATTACATTACACCTGTTTCTGTTGGATTTACATGTCCGGATCTCTTGGCTCTCTTTGTCAACATACAAGTTGTTATATTCTTAGTCTCATAATTATTTTTTACTTTTTGATCATGTATAGTTGTCAGTGTATGTTAACATGCCGTATTTGTTCTGCAATACGCCCGTGGTATGGGCCGCAAATACGGTCATTCATAGCTCTCATTGAGAGTTCTGATTACCCAACGTTTTCCCCGACGCATATTAAGCGCCGGAAAGTCAAAGTCTGTGGCAGCCAGCACAGAGTGTTTTAGAAGTACGCCCTGGCCAGTGTGTGTTGCGGCGCATATAGTACTCGCTGCAGTACGCCGTATGAACATACCCTTGTATACCATGTGTAGAGAGAGCATCTAAGATTATTATTTAATTTTGTTTCTTTTTGAAGTCTGTATGCTGATCTGTTTTTTCAGACATGGAAAATTAAGATTAAGGAATCTAAAGGCTACCAAGTCCTTTCTTTGTCAATCATAGTAATCATGTAGATAAATGCCAGGAAGCAAAAACCTGCAGGTCCAGCAAAGGAAACTGGTTTCTGAACATAATAAAAGACAATTACCTTTCTCAACTAGTGCAGGACCTGACAAGAGGATAGGCACTTCTAAACATAATCGAAACTGAAGGATATCAAATGTACAGGTTGGTGTGTACCTAGATAATGGTGATCACACCATAAGTTGTTTTCTTTTTTTTTTTTTTTTTTTTTTATAAAATGTTTAGTAATAGAGTAACCGAAACTCTGTACTACAGTAAGGCCAATTTTCTTCAGAGATGACTTGTATAGCAAAAACAGGGACAGAGTACTCAAAAATAAAAGTACACAAACTAGAGGTGTTATTTTTAAAATCATTCTCAATAGATACTGGGAAAAGTATATACTTTATGGGAATAAATGCCTTAGAAGCAGAAGAAAACTGATGTGGTTAAATAAAATTATGAAGGACGCAATAAGTGATAAAGAAAGTGTTTAAATTACTAAAGCAGAAAAGTAGTGAGGAGGCATTTAAAAATTATCAGGAGAAAAATAAATTGTGTAAAAAAAACAAAAGCAGCAAATACTAAACAGGCTGATTGCCAGAGAAAGCAAAAATTACCTCAAAATATTCTTCAATATAAACATAAATAGTTAGAAACCTAAAACCTGGTATTGGCCCACTCAAATAATCTGGGTGTAATGGTGGAAAAAGCAAGTCTATTAAATGCCGCCTTCTCTACTAATTTCACAATTGGCTCTGTGATGGAAAACGGGTTGGTTATAAATGGAACATCCTCTGACTGGGTTCCAGTTGTTAGTGGGGTACCACAGAGGTCAATATTGGGTCCTATTCTTTTCAGTATATTTATTACTGAAAAGAGCAAAGAAACTTGAACACCAGCGGAATTAGTACAAAGCAATGTGTGCGTTTTATTTAGTCATCCCCAGGTGGTACACTGACGCCAACGCGTTTCAGGCATTATAGCCTCTTGATCAGGCTATATAGCCTGAAACGCGTTGGCGTCAGTGTACCCCCTGGGGATGACTAAATTAAAACGCAGCAATTGCTTTGTACAATTCCGCGGTTTTTCATTTCTTTGTCTTTATGGATTGGGCCCCTGCCGAGAGTCCTTCACCCGGGGGTTTAAGGAGTGCAAGCTGCCACTTTTCTATGGGAGCATCGGTCTTGGAAAGACATTCAGAAGTGGTGATGCCCAAATTTTTCATGGTTTTGTTATTTTTTATGACCTTGTAGACCACTTACACGGCAGAATTGCAATATTTGCCTTTGATACAAAGCTCTATAAAGTAGTAGACACAGAATAAGATAATAGAATATTATAGAAGGATTTAGGCAAGTTGGAGGCTTGGCTGGAGAAGTGGCAAGTAAAGTTTAATGTTTAAAGTTTAATGTGGATAAATGTAAAGTCATGCACTTTAACAAAAAAAAATCAATTATGTAATAAATACTGGGTAAAACTATGACTGAAAGACTTGGAGATACTGGTAGACAGTAGTATTAAAAGGCTTGGATCATAAAATGACCTGATTAACTCCAGTTTTTATTATACACATTTTTTAAATTTGTATTTGTTTTGGTATTAATATATATTTTAAAAATTCTAAAAGTTTTTAATTTGACCACTTCCTGTTCTGTAGAGAGAACTATTCAGCAGTCTCCTCGCTATCCGTACAGGCAGGATTACACTGATAGATGATACCAATGTGTATAGATAACACAGGATCCACCATTCACAGTAGGAGATGGTCACCGCTCACACCCCCTCTCCTTGCACCGTGACTGCTTCCCAAGTCATAGAGCATGATTCGAAAACGCTTCTATAGAAGACAATGGGTCTGCTTCTGTTCACAGTCTCCTATTTCCATGTATCTGTTGTAAAGGATCTCTCTAAATGTTATAAGTAGATGAGGCAAGATGGCCGCCTGCATAATCATATACAGACAACAGAATTAAAAACTCTACAGTCAGAAAATAAAAACAGCTGGGAAGAAAAAAACATGTATCGGTATATGGTTTTAATTAGTTAAAAATGGGTATAGTTTTAAATTCTTTGACCAATGCCAAGCAGCTGCTGCCAGGGCAAGTAAAATTAAAGGTTGCAATGCTCAAGACAGGAACATAATTTTGCCTTTATACAAATCACTGGTAAGGCCACATAAGGAATATCATATACAGTTTTGTGAACCAGTATATAAGGAGGACATAGCTGAGCTAGAGTGGATGCAGAGGAGGACGACCAAGTTAAAGGGGTTTTGCCACGATGTAAGTTGACTGGGACCCAAAAAGTGTATTAATCACACTTTAAATATATGTCTTTAAAAAAAAGTGAAGCCTTGAGAGTACACATGCTCTTCCCCCCTTATTTTCAGACAGTTTACTTTTAGAAAAACCCCAGGAGCTGTCTGACTTGCGTTTTTGCACTTCTTATCAAATGACAGGAAAAACTGAACCAGCTTGCAAGGGATGTGGAGAAAGCCCTTTTTCTTTGATAGAAAACCCACGGTTGTAAGGGATTTTGGGGGGTAAAACATTGACCGATCCCCTTTTCCCGGGCTCGTGCTCAGCCCCCCCCTTTTCCCCTTTGAACTGATCTTTTTTCTTCTTTTCTGAGCAGACAATGGGTTAAAAAACTCTGTTTTGGGAAAAACCCTTTTTAAGGGCAGTGCAATCCCCAAGACAGGTTTTAAAAAATTTGGGGGTTAAATTCACTGGGAAAAAAGAGGCTTGGGTGAAATTTTAAATTTTTCTGTACAAACATGTGGACGGACAGCACACAGATCTGTTACATGATTTCTCTCCACTCTATCTAGAGAAAAGAAGGTTTTACCATCATCAAACAAGGGTTCTTTACTGTGTAAGAGTGGTGAGACTGTGGCGATCATGAGAGGTTGTGATGGTGCATTTATTGAACCAGTTCAAAAGGGGGTTAAGCCTTTCTTGACCAAAAGAGTACTGGTTATGGGAACTGGTTTTGGAGTAGGGCATTGAGCCTTTTTAATGGGGGGTAAGGCCCGTTCACACGGTTTTTGCCGCGGATTGGCGCCTATTCCCCGGCCCATTTGGCCCTTTAATACGCGCCAATCCGTCGGAGTCATTACGGTATCCCTGCTCCATAGAGAAAAAGTGGATTCCCTCGCTCCTCCCCCTCGGCGAATCCCCCGGGGGGGGAGAAATGACTGCAATTATCCAGGGGCAATACGCGCCGTGGATAATGCAAGTCTATGGGGTCGGCGGGCCCCGGCTCCCCCCGCACCCGCCCCCTTTTTCACCCGGGTTTGCGAGCGCTTTTCCCGGGTCGCAAATAGGGTAATAAGCCGTTTGAAAAACGGCCCCAACTGTTCGCCGTTGATTGCCACAACAGTCACGGGATTTCGGCAATGGTATGACCACAGGGCATCCTGTAAGATCTGAACGGGGGAAAAAGGGGCCGGCGGAGAGCGAGGATGGCTCACCACTGGATCCAAGGTGGGTATAATGTATTTTTAAAAACAAAAAGATTAATCGGCAAAATCTGTCTTTTGATGGTTATCAAGGACATTTTCTTCCCATTTTAATTTTTTTGTATTTTTTTTTACAATTTAACATTTTTTTGTAACATTTTTCGAAGTTCTCATGCAGCAAAAAACCTTCAAC